>PVJO010016876.1:0-40722 GCA_004026905.1 Hystrix cristata
ATTGTTGCATATTCAGCATACTTCTTTATCATATGATTTCCTCAAACCATGCTAAAGTTTTTCAGAAAAAAAAAAAATCTAGTCTTGTGCTAAGCATGGCCTGTCTCAAGGTAACCTGAACACTGAAAAAGAAATAACAGATGCATGTAAAACAGGTACATTCACTTAAACATTTAGTCTGCATAGTTAAGTCACATAACGCACATAAACCTTAACTCATCTTTTAACATGTTTAACTTCAACCTGTCAAGAGAGTTAAAAGCCTAAAGTTATCATAACTGCATCCCAACCATAACCTTATTTTGTTCCACAGTGCATTAAATGAAGCAGCACAACAGTAATAACTATTGTAATTAAAAAGATAATTTGTTGGATTTTGAAAATGCTTAATCACATCAGAAACTATACTTCTGGTAACTAATCTCTTTTGCTTTTTTGCTATTTGGAGCTGAAAAATCTAACTCTACAGGCACCAGAAAGACTGACCAAAAAAAAAAAAAAAGAAAAACCTAAAAATTAAATGGTTTCAGACAACAGAAAACAAGTGAAAATGATTCATCTTCTAGGCAAACTAAGATTTCACTCTCTTCACAATTTAACAGAAACCTGGAATGGTGGGACCAAACTACAAATATGGTGTCTTAGTTACTTTTCTCTCGTTGCTGGGACAAAATACCTGACACCCAAAGTTAAGGGAAGAAAGGTTTATTTGGCTCACAGTTTGTAGAGGTTTCAGTCTGCAGTTAGCTGGGTCCAAGGCAGGGGGGCATGGCAGACAGGCAGAAGTCAGCAAAGTAAGCAAGGGATGCAAGCAAACTTGCTAACCTGCTTCTTGCTGTATCTTATATCTTATCCAGGCTACCTGTCTTTAGGGTGGGCAGTACTCCCACTCTTAATCCTAATACTCTTAGTCCTAGCGTCACACCCCTGCTCCCTGCAGAACCATGCCAAACCAATCAGTGGACTAATTTAGTAATCACACACTCTAGATCCAGCTATCTCTTACCACATGAGGCTTAGGGGGGACATCTAGACACAAACCATAACATATGGCTCAAGGAGACCCAAGCAAAGCAGCTATATTTCTTAAAAGAACCAAGAACTTTCAAATGCAATCATGTAATGCATTAAAAAGCACAGGACACAGAAGGATTCACAAATTAGTCACGTTAAAATATATAAGATTATAGATAACCTAATTCTAAACACACTGGTATCATTATGAATTCTACTTAGCACTAAGAGTGACATTTTCAATAAGAAATAAAATCTCGCCTTTAAAATAGAGTCACTTAGGGCTGGGGATTTAGCTCAGTGGTTAGAGTGCTTCCTTTGCAAGCACAAAGCCCTGAGTTCAATCCCCAGCACCAAAAAAAAAAAAAAAGAGTCACTTAAAAGCTAAAGCAAAGTAGTAATACCAAGTGAACTCCTTATGATAGCCCTTCCTTTAAAAGTCTCACAGGGCTAAGTAGGCTACCTATATAAAGACTTCTACAGTAACATTTATAAGCAGAGATATATTTTGTGGATACCATTTGTAAAAAGAGTTTTAAAACTCACATGATGGTTGCACACACACACATCAAACACCCCCTCCCCCAAGAAATATCTTCAATGAGGTCAGATGCAGCCAAAACAGTAGCCTACTTAAAGCTCCAATGATCGGGGCTGGGGATCTAGCTCAGTGATTAGAGTGCTTGCCTTGCAAGCACAAGGCCCTGAGTTCAATCCCCGGCACCACAAAAAAATAAAAAATAAAAAAATAAAGCTCCGGTGATTGTCCTTAATTATAGCTGAAATCCTTCTTAAAATGGCCACCGCCAACTTTATTTGGATTTAAGAATACTGAAGGAGCAAAATACATTCCTAAGACTGAGTTATGTATGTTATTTCCATGTTCTCCTCTAGCGAAGTGCTATGTTTGTACTTAGGTAAACTGCATACCCCATCCCTTCAGACTCCATCATCCATGGGCTTCAGTGTGCCATTAAAAGCATGTCGTTCTCTACCACTACTGTGAATTAGAACCCAATAGAACATCATTTTCTATAGATCAACACTGATATGCAAGGTAAAACTAATCACGTCAGTTTTCCATACATATCTACAAAACTGGAATATGTAAGAAATTTTCACAAGAACAAAATCATTGTACAATACCAAGCAGTTGGAGGCAAGAGGGTAAAAACATGACCCAAAGAACCTCTGAGTCTTGCCTCCACTCTCTCTGCTTTAGTATTCACAGGTTTACTGACTGTATGCAGCAGAACTCAAAATTACAGCATCAACTACACATCAACATGGTCCCTCTCAGGCTGCAGACTTTGAGTTTAGGAAGTACTAAGAGTTCATTTTGCATGAGAATATTACATTACAGATGCTGTAATTACAGCGTGCTAAATAAATCCTTTCAACAAAACTCCAACCAGGATACTAGAGAGCCTCAGTGGTTAGATGTGGAGAAATGAGCAAAATGCCACCTAAACAGATGAGCTGCAATCTTCACGTGTTTGACATTTCAGCTCTTATGTTCAGTTACTAATTGGTATTTTAATTTTCCTTTTGAAATTTTACATATGTAAACTATTATTGCAATCACTGGGTAGATGAACCTTCCCATAAAATTGGCTACTTACTGATGACTGAAATACTATTTTCTTGAACAGAATAAAAAATAAGACCCATGGTCACACAAAATAAATGCCCTCAGAAAAAGCAGTTTAAAATCTGCTCCAAACACTGAAAAGGTAAAACTGGATAAAAGGTTATAACTGCATTTACAGTGCAATCTCATTTCTACTTTCTCTTCTGCAAAGAAAAAAAAAAAGAAAGAAAGAAAAAGAATCTTCAGAAACATTGCCTCCCTGCATTTTTTTAAAACCCCTGAGAAAGGTAAGGCTTGAGGAGACACCTGCTCAAATGAAACAGGTCTCTGATCTTGAGATGTCTACAATACATCTGCTGCCATCAAAGGTCCAAGATTTTCATTACAGCATATGGTCCAACTTGAAACTCAAAAAGGTTCTGGATGAGAAGGGGAACTTGCAATGTCCATTACATGCCACAGATTGTTCCTCGGGATGTTCTAGCAACTGGTCTTCACTGGAGCAAGTCGAGTCACATACATCATCTGCTTCAAAGTTATCCTGAAGTTTTTGTGGATGCAATTTCTTTCCACATTTCATCAACAGATTGTGCTGCTTTGCTGGCTGACTATGGGTCCCATTTGTTCTTTTCTTTTGATTAGGTGAGTCTTGATACTGTTTTCTGCCATTTCCTCTCATATTCTAAGTCTTTGCTTTTAAAAGGTCAGACATTTCAGAATGGTTATTGTATGGCTTGTGCTGCACTGACTGCCTGCCTTACCCACTGGTCTCCAGGAGAACCTTTAGGAAGTAACTGCTGACTGTGATGGAATCTGGTTCGACTCAGTTTTTCTTTTCTTTTCTTTTTTTTTTTTTTTGTGGTGCTGGGGATCGAACTCAGAGCCTTGTGCTTGCAAGGCAAGCACTCTAGCCACTGAGCTAAATCCCCAGCCCCTCGACTCAGTTTTTCCACAGTGGGTTTAGCTGATGTGCTACCAGCTAAGGAAAAACCATTGTCACTGCCTGAGGCATCCCAAATCTTCGAGAAAGCCATTCTCTTAAAGGTCTAATAAAGGGAATGGCCATAAAAAATTTGTTAGCTGCCAAACCAAGTTTGGATTTTGGGGTCATATCATTCCTGTGAGATGGTAGTTTCTCAATGGAGAACCACTCAATGTTCTGAATGTCTCTTCTGGTTTTTGGGTTAAATTTCGTGTCTTTTGGAATTCCTGGAATGATGCACAAAGGAGCAAGTTGGTCATTGATTCACAGTTCAATCATCTTTGTAATCATCTTTACAAATATAATCTTTGATATCAAAACCAGTTTCTTCAAAGACCTCTCTAGCAGCACAATCATGAAGAACTTCTTTATTTACTTTTCCTTTTGGAAATCCCCAGCCTGATTTTGCTAGGTACTCCAAACCAGTAGTACCTTTTCAAGTGTCTCCTCAAGAATAATTGCCCCATATATTGGTACTCCCCTTTTATATTCCTTCCATTCGTGCAAAATTTTTTCCACCTCTTCACCTTGAGGCAGCAAAAATGAACAATGACTGAAGACAGCTTTAGCAAAGTCTCTTATCCCACACTGAGGTAATCCTGGTGTGTTCTACATGTAGAAATCCAAGTAAAACCAATGGGCAAATTCAATCTGAAAACACACTCGGATTGTATTGTCTCTTTCCTCGCTGGGAATATGCAAAATAAATGGGCTGCAGAGATTATCCAGGACACTGCCAGGAATCTCCACCTGTTTGGTCTCCACGATGAGGACCCACAGCAGGAGCAGTGCATCCCGGCTCTGCGCAGGGGACCGAGGTACAGCACGGAGACTCCGGCTTGACAGACAGCGGGCGGCAGCGGCAGCGCAGCAACGGAGGGCTCCAATGAAAGCAAGAGCGGGAAGGGGCGGAACCTGCTCACTTAAGTCCTTCTCCCTCAGCCCTCGCTCTTTGGAGACTTAAAACTTCCAATTCTGTAAAGGGATTAGATGTTTATTTTCACCTACTGTTGTTGCCAGCAGTAGTGGCACTGGACTGCTAGTTAAGAATTTGAGTTTTATTGAGGTAAGAAAGCCCCAGGGCCTGAGGCACTGGGTTCTGGCAAGGAGTCATAAAATCCCTCCCCAGCTCTTTAGAAATGGTTAATGTTTGCCCCAACCTGTCCCTAGTCACACACTTGTGTAATCCAACACCCCTCACCTCACATTCTGTACCCAAATGCCTATGCACTCCTCAGTGATAAATGTGGACGTGTACCTGTGCATGTTTAGGGGCCAATCATATGGAAGATTTTAAATCTTCTCCTTATATGGGGAATGAGGGAATTACTGAAATTGGATGATGTAAAAACCTATAAAAACCCTGAAGTCACTTTGTTCAGGGCCCAGGGTCTTGAAGTGTGCACTCTCCTGGGTCTATTGACATAAATAAACTTGAGTTCTCCAACTCTCTGAGTGGCACTTGATTTCTTGATGGTTGATTTCTGCAAAATTTCTGGCAGCCCCAACAAGATTCCAACCATGCTGGCCCCTTGAGCCACCAGTGGAGTGGCCATGCCAGGGAAGAGGAGCCCCTGGACTGAATGAGGTGGTGTGCCACCTGATGGTTTTCCAGGTCCTCCATCACCAAGGACTCCAACTCTCTGGGATGGCTGGCCCCAACCAGACTCAATGGAGAGGTAAACCAACTCACTAGGAAAAACGTCAGAACAAGGTAAGGTCCCAGGACCAGGAACCCAGTCAGGTCCTGCCACAACCAGCAGAAGAGGAGTTTGGCGATCTCCTGTGGGTGTCTTAAGTAGAAGACCATTGGAGCTTGGGGTCCTCAGTAAGACCACTCAGTCAGGGTCCTTCCCAAAGTGGGGAGGTAACTATGATAAACTCTGTATGTGTGTGAGGGAGTGAGCAGCCCAATTCACTTGCAGTTCAGGTTCAAGTTTGTGGCTCCACAGCCCCATGGCTATGGAGTCTGAGTGGGCTCATTTGTGGTTCTGTGGTGATTGGCACACAATCTAGGGCAGCAGCAGTCTATCTGCTAGTAAGTCACAAAGCTGAGTCCATTACAGCCAAGCAACACATAAATTCCCTTCAGGATGCAACCAAATAAGCACCTGATTGGTCTCCTCTGTGGACCCACTCTTGTTTGTCTTGCACCATTGACACAGGGTGAGATACACAGGGAAGGGGAATGAATATTAGTTTGGTTAGGTCAGAGATTGTCTATGTCCAAATGGCCATTTTGTCCCCAGGCCTTACCACGGAATTACTTCGAAATTTTAAGCCTCACTTTCCCCCTCCCTTAGGTGTTCTTCCGAGCCATATTATTGAGAAATTAGATTACCTCCCAAAAGAGTGTCTCTTTTGTCAGATTGACCTCTTCCTGCCACACCACTGGTCCATCAAGCCGCTCTGGGTGGAGCAGCACTCACTGCGTGTGTGTGGTGCTCTTTTAAGCCCTGTAATGAGCCTGTTTCTCCATGTCACCTCTTTTTATATACCAGCTGCTCATCCTGGAGGCCACTGAACTCCTAGATAGAGGAAAAGACTATGCCCTCCAGTCCCTCTCCCTCCTTGGTGCCTCCAAGACTCTTGCACACCTGGGAGTCCCCTGGAGCCTTGATCTCCCTCTGGAGGGTGAATTTGTCCCTCACCTGTGTCCTTCTGGATGGGAACCCCCATTTTCACTGGTCTTCCTGAGGGACTTGGCAGTTTGAGCCATTTTGTAAAGAGGCTTAAGATCATACTGTCACTCCTGCCTTCACAAAGGGGAAAACTTTTTCAAAGCTAACTGTTCTAGATTATGTGATAAAGTATTGTTGTTTCATTTGGCCATAAGTCCCCATCCTCACCCCATCAGTCTTCTGGACAAAGTTCAGATGGGATGAGGACTGGGTATGCCAATTGTTGATTAAATTTGTTAATAATAAAGACCTGGGTCTCAGAAAGAGATTGACTACAGCCTGTGTTAACAACAAGAACAAATTGTTCTCTTTCCCTTAAAAACTCAGAGACTTGATAAGAAATAAAAAGATTCACCTTTGGTCGCTTTCTCTACATGGGAGCCTCTGGAGTCCTTGTCCCAGCCTATAATCTCCAGCACCACATACTGGTGGCTCTGTTTCAACAGGAGCCAGCACCAACTGAGGAGGATCTGGTTCCCTGGTGTGACTGCTGCAGATGCACAGGGGAGAAAGACTGACCTTATCCTCAGTTCAGGAGAAAATTAAGGGGGCACCCAAAAGATATTCAGAATCTTCCATGTCCCAAGGACTAGAGGGGCTCAATCCCTCTTCCCCTTGAAGAAAGTCCCCATGGGAAAATGAAAAGTCAAATTATAAATCTAAATAAATGATAAATTTACTTTTGGCTTCTTGTTTAAATTGGTATTTTTGTTTAATTAATATATTTAAAACATTCCTTGTGCTTTACAAATTCTTAAGCTACAATTACAGGATGAACCTGCTCTTCTTTTGGCTCTCTGCTAGTTTAAGATAAAGATACTGACTCAAGGTTACTTAAAAGTCTGTTAGAAGGGGTGAAGGGAAAAAAAAAAGTCTGTTAGTAGCCTGCCGAGTCTACAAATATAACAATCTGACACCAAATTGGAAAAAAAAAGAGAGAGAAGGACACTTTAAAATACAAGCACCACTGCCATATTTGTTTTGAGAAGTTTATAGTAAATAAGATAGGAAAAAAAATATGTATAAAGGCTATAAGAGATATACTTTTGGCATGAGAAAATGTTTTATGGTAAAAGTTTTGCCTGCTAAGAAGATAAAAAGAAAAATAATGACAAGGCTGAAAAGTTCAAATATTGCATGTTAAAGGCTTGTAGGGGGTTGGGAATTTAGCTCAAGTGGTAGAGCACTTGCCTAGCAAGTGCAAAGCCCTGAGTTCAATCCCCAGCACCCCCCAAAAAAAATTGAGTATGAAGTTTTACACTCAAAAAAAAAAGCAAAAACTGTTACTCAAGAGATAAAGGGGCTATGGTCCTGACCCTATCAGCTACTCCTTCCCAGGTCTCAGCTCTCCCCTAAGAGACTTCAAGTCATATGAGACTTACAAATAAAAACCTTAGAGATACACAGGTGTGCCTTCTGGCCCTTTCGCTCTTTGATCCTGCCCTTTCCCTTGTCCCAGCTGTCACCTTCCTGGAGATGTCCAATAAACGCAGCAACCTACTACCTACTATGGAGTGTGTACTTGGAATTCTTTCCTTGTGGTACACAAGAACCTGGACTATTTCTGGCCCATTCAACTGTAACACCTTGGCCCTCTTCTGTCTCATATGTACAGGTGGCTTTGCTGCTTTCAACTGTCAGAGACAACTACACTCCCTGTGGTGAGTCAGGAGTCATTTCCTTCTCACTTACGAAAAGTCTAACCCAGGACTGCTGCTCTGCCTGCCAACAGGGGAACCCCACACAACTGCTATCCCCATGAATGTCTTTAATGTCACCCCAGAGGGCCAAAGCCTAGAGAAACTCCAAAGTGTTCCTTTGCTGACCAATGTGGACATGGCCCAGAGGGCTGCCCAATGGTGTGTGACTCATCCCATAGGGATGTTGGGGAGGCGGGTGATGACTTAGGCAGCAATCAATGTGACAACACCACAGAAGTCCAAAACCTGAACTCATCATTGGCTGTAATGCCTTGGTGCTGTCCCCAGGCAGACCTCTTCTTCTTGTGCAGGAGCAATGCCTACCAGTGCTTCCTGCCAACTGGACAGGACCTGTACTCTGACCTCTGTCACCCTGAAGTAGACATTGTCCCTGGTAATCAATCACTCTTGGTCCCCACAGAGGCATATGAGAGGACAAAGAGAGCCATCCAAGTCACCATTTTACTGATTAGGAATGTTGGCCAAAATCAGCACTGAGATAAGAGAGCCTCCTTGGCTGCTTATTATCATAAGCTGCCTACAGACTTCTCAGAAAATAGAATGGGTAGATTCTCTGGCAGAAGTAGTTTTACAAAATAGAAGAGGATTAGATCTGTCCACTGCCATGAAAAGAGGAATATGCTTATTCCTAGAGGGGAAAAAAAACTAATGTTTCTATGTCAATCAACTGGGGGTAATCAGAGATTAAAAAAAAAAAAGGATTAAGTGGTCAGGCCTCAAGAGTCTGCCAAGAATTAAGTGAGTCTTAGGACTTAGTCACAGATACAGAATTGGGCTTCCTGTTTGCTCCCCTTGGCAAGACCACTTCTGAAGGTTTTCCTGGCCCTGATGTTCAAACCATACATAGCTAATCTCCTAATGAAGTTCATCAGCTCCTACCTAGAATCCATTAAATTACAAATGTTTGCTATACCATATCAACCATTGAGCCAAGAACATCCAGTAAGTGATGCTTTTTGAAGAGAATAAACATCAAAAAGGGGAATGAGGCAGTAAAGCCCTAGGGTCTAGGGCTCTGGATTTTGGAAAGGAGTCATAAAATCTCTGCATTTTTAAAAAATTGTTTAAAATTTATTTATTTATTTACTTTTTGAGTGCTAGGTTCAAACTCAGGGCCTTGCACTTGCTGGGCAAGCACTCTACCACTTGAGCTAAATCCCCAACCCCTGAAGTTTTTTAAAACAGGGTCTTGCTATCTGACTCAGGCTAGTTTTAAATTCACTATGTAGCCAAGGCTGGACTCAGATTTGCAGCAATCCCCCTGCCTCTGCCTCCTGAGTGCTGAGATTACAAGCATGTGCCACAACACCCAGCAGGAGTCATAAAATCCTTCCCAGCTATTTATAAATGGTTGATGGCTGACCCAACAGGTTCCTAATCACACTCTTGTGTAATCAGACTCCTCTCCCCTCATGTTCTGTACCCAAATGCCTATGTGCTCCTCATCAATAATGCTGAAGTGTACCTGTGCATGTTTAGGGGCCAATCATATAGAAGATTTTAAATCCTTTCCTTATAGGGGGAATGAGAGAAGTGGCAAAAAAAAGAGAAGTAGCAAAATGGGATGTTGTAAAATGCTACAAAAACCCTGAAGCTGCTTTGTCTGGGGCCCCAGGGTCTTGGAGTGTAAGCTCTCCTGGACCCATTAACATAAATAAAATTGAGTTCTCCAACTCTCCAAGTGGCACTTGGTTTCTCGATGGTCAATTTCTGCAACATTTCATTATACTAAGCTCTACCTTTTTTTAGTTTTTTACTGCTATAGGGTTTGGGATCACTGACAGCTGTGTTTTCAGCAGAGTAGTGACATGTTTTGGTGAGCTGTCCACCCCTGCATGTAACATTACAGGGGAAACAGACATCTACAGCCTGACTGTTAGGTCCAAAGCCAAATTGCAAAATAGGAAATTTGTCTTTACTCTATAAAAAAATTGGAGGTCAGCAATGGGGATGGATCTGAAGACATGGGGTTCTCTCCTCCTGGGGTTCCATCTTCCTTTGTTTATTGTCTCATTGTTGCAGCAAAATGTTAAAGCTCAGTGTTACAGCTTAGTGTTACAGCTCTGCAAGAGACCAAGTGCCACTCAGAGAGTTGGAGAACTCAGATTTAGTTACATCAATGGAACCAGGAAAGTTTGCACTCTGAAAACCTGGGTCCCGAACAAGGGGGTTTCAGGGATTCTATAGGGAGTTAGGTTTCAGTTTCTCAGAAGTCATGTGCTGGCTGTCACAATGCATAGGCAGGGTTATAGAGGCAGAAAGCATGGACTGAGTCTCAACTCTGGTCCAGGGGTTACAGAATGAGAGGAGGGGGATTCGATTATAAAGGTATGTGACTAGGGACAGGATGGGTCAGCCATTACCTGTCTCATTACCATTTCCAAAGATCTGGGGAAGGATTTTATGATTCTTTGTCAGAATCTAGAGTTTGATCCCTAGGGCTTTCCTGTCTCATCATCTCTGGAAGGGGACAGTTCTGAGCCCAGCTACCTTTGGACACTTCCTAGTTGGAGCTCCCTGCTCCTTGTCAGGGCACTGCCTCTCCCCTCTCCTTGGGCTTGAGGATGAATATTACTAGGGACACATGTTTCCTCACCCCTAGGATAAAAGGGAGAGGCTCAGGCCCTTCACCTCCCTGGGGTCTGGAAAGTCCTCTCAAGGAATGGGGTCTAAGGAGTCCCCCAAAGAGGTGACATGGACCTTAATTTACCCCATCAATAAAGTAGGTTGTGGGTTCACCAACTTACACTGAAGCAAAGCATTTCAGTATACATAACTGAGAAGCATAGAAAGGTTTATTAAACAGAATTAAAGAACAGACTCAGAAGGGAGTGCTGGCTCTTGAGGTGTTACAGTTGAGTGTGCCAAAAATAGTCCAGGTTCTTGTGTATGATGAGAAAAGAATTGCCAAGCATACACTCTATAGTAGGTAGTAGGTAGCTGCATTTATTGGAGATCTCTGGGAAGGTAGCAGCCAGGATGAGGAAAAGAGAAAAAGGCAGGAAGAGCAAAAAAGGTAGGTGCAAAAGGCAAAAGGGCCAAAAGGTACACATGAGTGAAGAGCGAAAAGGGAATGGCATGCCTGCTAACTCAGGTTCTTTGAATTTACAGGGTAGTCATCTCTGACTTCTAGGTGCCTCCCTCTGAGTTTCTCACTGGCACCTGAACTCTGCCCCCCTAGGGCAAGGCAGTCACTTTTTGTATGTCCTTTAAGAAGATGGAAGCCTGGATAGTCCCTAAAATGATGTTTATATTTGTGCTGTTCTAGAAGGGAGTGACTTACTCAGCTCCTTTGTTTCTAACTGCACTAGAGGGATGAGGCGCCTTATGGTCTGGAGCTGGGTATATTTAGATATTTTTAGGGGTGGAAATCAGTGGAATTTGTTGGTCTGTAATAAAGGGAGGAAGCATGTGCTCAATTTACAGACGAAAGGAAAGAGCTCATATACAGGTGAAAAGCCCACTTTACAGGAGAAAGGCACAGGTTCGATCTAATGTATTTATTAAGACTTAGGAATTTAGGAGTGAGTAGACTGGAGGGGAAAAAAATTGTAACCTCTGGCAACATACAGTGTCCTGAAGCTGCAGTGCAGTTTTCTAAAGTACAATTTTAAAATGATGATTTTCCTTGTCTCCTTTCTATCTATTTCTTTTATCCTACTTCAGTCATAGCTCTCAAAGGCAGAATGCAGCTTCATTGAAGTGAGAGGTGCTGGAGGCTTAAAATGGAGTTCTGAAGATTTAGTACCAAAAATATACATACTGCATTAATAATTTTATATTGCTCACATGATAATATTTTGGCTATATTGAGCTAAATTATTGATCCTGTATATGGGGCCCTTAAACCCTGTGATAAAAGAAATTCAAAGCCAGGCCAAGAAGTATGAGGGCACTGGGGTTGGAGATTTAGCTCAAGTGCTAGAGCACTTCCTTAGCAAGTGCAAGGCCCTGAGTTCAATCCTCAGCACCAATACAAGAAAAAAAAAAAAAAGATTATGGATGGGGGCTGTAAGGACAGGTTACTTAGATTCAAGGATTAAATAAAGGGGAGGTTTGAGATTCTTTTGTTAATCACACTACCTGGGACCTTCCCTGAACTAGTTCCTTTGCCTTTGTCTCTTTAATTGTTGGAATTAAACAGTTGCTGGAATTAAACATTTGTTTAATTGTTAACCTAGCTGCCTTTGTGTTCTAATCATTGGATTTTAGTGATCTTTGCCTTTCTGAGTATGGCTGTAAAGGTCAAAATTGTCTATTAATTTCTGAATAATGTTCAATAAGGCCTTTGACCTACCTTTTCCCTACCTATGAGGACCCCTTTCCCTACACCCTTACTCTTATTGTAAGGGCGGGGTGTTCTGCAATTGGCAGGGTGATGCCCCAATGTCTCCAAGGAGCAGATTTGCCCCATCTGTTTCTAACAAAAGGATGCAACCTCTTAAAACACAAGGAAAAGGTTTCTAAAAAAGCCCATACTTATCACCCATCCGAAAAATTGCAAAGCCCTAGTAAGGTAGGAGAGTAGGGTGTGGCAAAAGCTGGCTGGGAAAGTAGGCATCACCTGTTAATTATGAAATCTCAAACAGATGTGACTTCTTGCAAGAATGGCCTAGACCTCACGTCAGCCTGAGGCGCGAGATCTCAATAGCACCTCTCAGGACCTGGATGTAGAAGTTCTTGTGGGTTTCCTTGAGATTTAGACAGTATAAAATAAAGGAAGACATGAGGAGCTGGTGTTAGCATATCTTTTCATGATAGCCCATACTGTTACTGGGCAGGTTCCCATATTCCTGGGTTCTACCCCTCCTAGAACAAAGAATTGAATGAGGAAGGCAAAAAGTAGTTCTAAAGTTTTATTTAATTATAGAGAAAAGAAGAAATGGAAAGTTGAGCACAACAGTAGAAACAGCAAAATGTGTACTGCACCTAAAAGGTACGGTAGTGGTTACCATGAAAAGGCATGATAGCCCTGATGCTGAGTACACAGACACCACCGTTCCATGGGAGGGAGGAGGGAGAGCTCTTTCGCTGGTGGCACTGTAGAAAGGAAGTGAGAGAGACAGCTTGCTTCTGCTGTTGCTTCTATTTATAGAATGGAGTTACTGTGGAAACTTGTGAGAACTCCCTACTTTCTGCGTGAGGGGGCAGCGCTTAAAATTGGCACCTTGGGCTCTTGTCAGGTCCAGGCCACTCCTCCAGGTCATGTTCCCTTGCCAGCCAGCCTTAGCCACACCCTATTCCTACCTCAATTCCCCCTGAGAGACATAAATCCCCATAATTCTTTATAGGGTCTTGAGGGGCTGGAGGTCTCCTCTTCTGAAGCTACTTCCTGCTAAATGGTGTGTGGACCCTACCTATCAGGGGTCATCTGTCCTAATCTACCTTAGAGTCTTGTGACTAGCTGACTGGGCTGAAGAAAGAAATATGTGTCAGAAGGCAATGAGAAAATGGTTAATGACCTTTGTTGTTAGCCCAAATGTGGGGAGTGGGTTAGATCTTTAATGTCTTTTCTGTAGTAGCATTAGTGTTTTGGGTTTTGTTTTTTTTTTTTTAAAGAGAAACCTCAAGTTTTCCAGAGGCTCACAGGAGTAACTTATTCCTTTGTGATCTTGTTCTTCCGACAGCTCAGGTGGAACTAGCTTTACTCTCAAAAGATGAATCCAGTTATCTATTTCTGCCACCTTTACTGCAGTGGGTATGGCAAGGATGACTAAGAAAGGGCCTTTGGATTTTGGGTTTAACTGATCAGCAGGTGTTCCCTCTCTCCAGGTTTTTACAAGCACTTGGTGTCTAGGATGGACAGTAGGTAGTACACCTGGGTTAGGAGCTGGTAGAACTTTGTTCCCACATGCTTGAATAGCCTGAATTCTGTCCCTAGGCAATTGTCATTCCCTCGGCTCGAGAATATATCCCAGATATTGAACTTTCTGGAGGGATATCTGAGCCTTTTCTTTTGAGACTTTATATCCCTTCTTAGCCAAAAAATTGAGAATTAGATAACTCTTGGGTTAGACTGCAAACTAGAATGTCATCTACATACTGTAGGATGGTTCCCTTCTTTAACTCTAAATCCCTTAGGTCTTTCTCTAGTGCATGGACAAAAAGGTGAGGGCTGTCTCTAAATCCTTGTGGGAGAACCATCCAAGTATATTGTTGGGTTTTTTTCCTCATAATGGGATTTTCACATTCAAAAGCAAATAGAAATTGTGAGTCTGGATGCAAAGGAATGGTGAAAAATGCATCCTTTAAATCTAAGACTGAGAACCATTTAGTGTCTCCTGGAATCTGAGAGAGATTTGTATATGGGTGTGCCACTAAAGGATGGATCGGGATGACAGCCTTGCTAATGAGGCGGAGGTTTTGTACCATCCAATAATCTCCTGAGGGCTTAACTATAGGGAGAATAGGTGAGTTACAAGGAGACTGTTTTGCTTAAACTCACTCTGCAGAGCCTGATTCTCCCAATCTCCATTTTGCCTTTTAAATAAACTTTGTCACTGCTTTTGGCTCATTTCATTCAATTCTTTGTTCCAGGCAAGAAGAACCTAGAATCTAACTCCAGAAGGAAGGGCGAGCAATCCAGAACCTGGTAACATTAATTTGGAATATAGTTACCCAAGAACACTAGTGACCGCAAGAATCCCATAAACCCTGTCCCTTTCCTTTAAGAAGCTAGCCTGATCTCAGCATCATGCCCATTAGCTCTTTTCCTCCAGCTGAAGTTCCAGGTTTCTCTTCCTTCTCACTTGAGAGCTTTGCCTGTGTCGTCATACTTTTCCATCTGTGGGAAACGGGTCAGGGATTAATGCCCAAGAATCTTTTTTTGTGTCCCCAAGAAGGTACCTGTTCTACCTCATTATCACCTGTTTAATTTTTAAGTGAGTACTAGAAAATTAAAGTCACACTTGTGCCATACATTTTATGTGTATTGGACATTGCTGCCTTAGAGGATTGTTTCACATTTCAAAGCTCAACCTGCCTCCTCGAAGGACCAGAAAAGTCCAGTAAAATTTAAAAGCAGCTGTCATATTTTCACATTAGTGAATAACGGACACACCATATATAAATAATTTGCTATGACTTTATAAGCAAAGATAAACGTGAAGATGACTTGGAACGGTACATCATCCCACATGGAGAATATTCTGCTTTAGATTAGCTTCAACCAGGCACTCTGCCTTCAATCTCAGGCACTGGAAAAACATAAAAAAGCTGCAGCCAAAACCTTGTCCATTATTACCTCTTCAGCCAAGGGTTGGTATCATCTACTGTCATTCAGGGACCGAGGGGGCGGAGCCTGAAGAGTTACCCAATCAGAAGCAGGGTTATGAGACCTGCCCAATCAGGCACACAGCCAGAAAGGTGGGACTTCCACAATTAGGCGGTCCTTTGTGGTTGGAGCCCGCCATCTTGGCATTTGGTCCCACCCCCACCCCCCGTCCCCCCCGCAAGGAGGTCTAGGTTGCTGCGTCGCAGCCCCTGAGGCTCGGTGACCTGCTGGGGTCAGAAATCCACTAGGAGGGCGCGGAAACCCTGGAAACCGGAAATGGTGAGTGCGTGGCCCGGCGCCCTGAGACCTGGGAGGGCGGCGGCTTGGAACCCGCGGAAACCGGTAGTGGCGAGACTGGGCCTCACCGGGGTCCTCTCTGGAGTCTGCAGCCCGCGCGCGGTCTTCTGCACAGCCGGGACCCCGTCCCCTCGGGCTGCGGCCGGCCGGCACATGGGTCTCCCCCGGCTGCAGACGCCAGCGCGTTGGGTCCCCTCTGCTGAGGGCGGGGCTGGTCCGGCCGGCGGGACTCCGGCGCCCTTCCCTTGCCTGTCTGTGGTCTGTGGAGATTGGCACAAGCCCAGTTCCCGTGATCCTAGAGCGTGGAGTTTAGGACTTACGCCTGGAGAGGGAGGTGTTAAGGCTGCGACTCTGATTGCACGGAAGACTTCTAGGGGAGAATTGGTCGATCTGGAGCTATCGCTGGGGTACGCTGGGGTACGCTGGGTTCTGGTGCAGGAGAGGTAGTGTTGTTTCCCGTGGGAAACCCTAACCCGTGCAGGCTGGATGATTGAAGCGCAGCTGTGGTCAGCAGCAGTTGACACAGTATGCTGGCAGAGCCCCTCCAGGTGTTACGTCTGGAGGTGGGGGTCCCCACACACGGAGAAACTGTGACCTTTGAGTTTTAACCCCTTCTCTTCCCTGGCCACCGAGGATGAAGTCTATGGGAGTACCGCTCTGTATGACCGCACAAAGCCACCATTTTCTTTTGTGGTCTTGAGACTTCAGCGTGCCTTGTCCCTTCCTCTCCCAAGAATAGGTGTTAAGATCCAAACCACAGGGAACCTTAGAGTTAGTGTGCTGTTTCTATGAGCTCAATCTTCCTCTCACTGTGGTACTGGGTGTTCTTTAGCAATTACCTGGTAAATTCCCCAAGGCACGATTCATGCCCAAGTGTGCTCCAGCGTTTCTACTCATTTGTTGTGTTTTCTCTGTTGCCCAGTGTATACACATTTCTCAACTCATTTATGTTTAAAACACGAATAGACGATTATTCAGTGTCAGTGGATGGAGGGAGAGCCAAAAACTTGTATTTTGCTGTATTTCCAATGTTATCCAACACTACCATCCTTAACATCTGATTTTATTTTTCAGTGCTGGGGGCTGAGCCCAGGGTCGCACATATTCTTGCCGTGGGTTCTGTCTCTGAGATGTACTCCCATGTCCAAAATTGGCCTTTTCATTGGGATGTTTAATCCAGTCACATTTAGTGGTATTCTTCAGATCTTTGCAATTATGTTAGCCCTTTTTTTGCTCTTAACCAGGGAACCATTTCTTATGTCCATATAGTTGAATATGTTGATTTTATTCATATTGTGATTTTTCTGTCATAATTGCAACATTTTCATAATATATTTTAGTATCAAATAATGGTAGCTACTTCTGTTGCTCTTTAAAGTTTCCTGCCTACTTTCATATGTATTTATGTTTAACCTTGTAGATGAATCTTAGAATTTTTTTGTTTTGGTCCCTTCCATTAAACATTGAGCATATTGAAATTTTGATGGAATAATACTACAGATTAATTTGGGGAGAAATGGTCCTTGTAATGACTTTTATAATCTACCCACATGTTGTGTATAATTGAGATTCTTTGGCTCTTTAAATTAGATTGTCTCGGGCTGGGGAGGCCCTGAGTTTGATTCTCGGCACTTGCCCCCCCCCCCAAATGAGATTATTTCATAAGTTCTACATATTTCCTTCTTAAAATACATAGACATGTAAAATACCACATGCACGTGATAGTCATATAAAACTCAGGCATTATTTTCTATTGGTTATCCTGTACATGTAAGACCTGAAATGTGCCTGGCCCCAAGAATCTCTTGCCCCATACTTTATTATTTATCTCTTCCTGAATTTACCCCACTTTGCTCCTGCCCACCCCTTGGGTTTCAAGTCTTTGGTCCAAACTGTTACATCCTCATATATTACCATGGTACACATGTGCAGTAATTTCTACATGTCTGTGCCTGTGGTAGACAGTATCATCTGTCTTCCACAGCTAATTTCCCCAAATGGGTAATAACTTCCACTCCATCTTCAGTTCATGAGAGTTGAATTTTTGTATGTCTTCATCAATATTATTTAATTTTATCTCTCATGTGATTTTAGTTTTTATTTAATTTCTAAAGGTGTTGAGCTTTTTTCAGTTATCACTTAGGTATCTTTTGTATAAAATGGCTGTTGAAGACTGTTGCCTACATTTCTTCTGGGGTCTCTGTCCTCGTTAAAAGTGCTTAGTCATATTGTGAGGCATTAGTTTCTCCCAGTCTGTTTGTTCTCTTTGTACCCTTTAATAGTTTCATTTGATGAATAGAATTTTTATTTTATGGTCACCAATTTAGGAATATTTTTAATATTGTTTTGTCAGAAATGACTGTTTCCTATCATGGCTTTTGAATATCTTATAGTTTACTTTGTGTTCAGTTTGTGTTCAGCAGGTTCTTTTTGGTTTTTGAGGGTTTTTTGTTTTTGTTTTTGTTTTTTGCCACAGATTCCCCAATTTCCTAGCAGCTTCCGTTGATAAGGGAATCTTTTTCTATTTTTCTGCAGTACAATCTCTGTCATTTATGTGCATGAAAACCAAGTATCACTTTAAGAGTTGTTTCTCTAATTCCACAGGTTTAGCTATTCAACTTATTGCCAGGTCTACACTGATTGTTGTAGCTTTATAACACAGTCATGCTCTGCAGAATGACATTTTGGCTAGTTATGGACTTCCTATACAAAGTAGCCATAACATGTGACCCAGCTCTACGGAGGATGTGCCAACCAGATTTGTGTAAGTAGCATAGTGAGGGAATCACCTAAAGATTCATTTCCCAGAATGTATCCTCTTCATGAAGGGAGGTGTGACTGTGTATATACATACATATGTTACAGTTAGTAATGGATAATTAATATATAACGTCAAATTTACCAGAGCACTTCTCAATTTCATCTTTTTTTTTCTTTTTTTTTTTTTTGTTGCTGAGGATCAAACTCAGGGCCTTGTGGTTGGTTGCAAGGCAAGCACTCTAACCAGTGAGCTAAATCTCCAGCCCCTCATTAATCTTTTAAAAGAACCAACATTTGGCATTGCTGATACCCTTGTGATAACATTATTGTTAATATCTTTAAATTTTGCTTTTACTCTTGTAGAAAATTTCCCTTTTCTCAACTGTTGAGATGGATAATTAGCTAGTGAATTCTTAAGTCTGTTTTATTTTACCTGTTTGAAAGTGTTGTTTCCTTTTTAACTTCATCTTTTCGTGTACCCTACCTTTTTCTTTTTTATGTCTTTATTGAGGTATGACATAACCTGCATATATTCAAGGTGTATCTTTTTATCTTGTGCACATCCATGAAACCACAATCTACATAATTAGCATATTCAGTACACAAAGTTCTTCCTGGTGCCCTTTTATAATCTCTCCTTTTTTTTCTTTGGTACTGCAAATCAAACTTGGGGCCTAGTTGCTTGCTAGGCGAACACTCTAACCACTGAGCTAAATCCCCAGCCCTCTCCTTTCTGATTTTCCCCACCGTGTTTATTTAATAAATTTGATTTCTTTGAGCAGAATAAAAACAAGGCAGACATCAAAATTATAGAGATCAATAAATTATCAAAAGGGAATACATCATGCAGCTACTACCTAGTTCAAGAAATAGAACATCAGCAGTGCCCAGCAAACCCCTTCATCCCCTATTTGTACTAATACTCTGTCCATTCTTCCTAGTGGTAATTTATTTTTCTGTTCCAACTTGTAGTTAGCATTTTTGTAGAATTTTTGGTGAATTTGTGTTCTTGTTAGGAACAGACTTGATGGTTCACGTAGAATGCCTGAGAAGTTACTACCAAAGCATTTTCCAGAGTGGATCTGTCAGCTTACACTGCTAGCAGCAAGGTTTGACAATTCCAGTCAGTTAGAATATTTGTGATTACTAGTCTGTTTATTTTGCTGTCATCATCATCTTTACCTTTCTGATAAGTATGCAATAATATCTGTGGGTTTTAATTGTAACTTCTCTAATTGGTACTGATTTGTACACACATTCAGTTGTTTATTTTGTTTTATTTTTGTGCTTCTGGGAATCCACCACAGGGATTTGTGCATGCTAGGCAATTCCTCTGAGCTATATCCTCAGCCTTATTCGTATCTTCGTCATTTGGATGTCTCCTCTGAAATCTCTCAGCTCTCTTTTATCTGTTGGGATGTCTGGTTTTTCTTTAGAAATAATGTAGTACCCCATATATTCTCACTACAAATTCTTCACTAGAAATGTGCACTGCCATGATATTTTCCCACTCCATGTCTTACTTTTCTTTATTATTTCATGAAAAGAATTTTTTTTTTTTTGGTGGGGCTGGCGAATGAATCCAGGGCTTTGTGTATCCTGGGCAGGTGTTTTACCACTGAATTATACTTGGTGCCTTTAATTCTAAAGAAGTTTTATTACACTTCTGTTTAAACTTTATGATTAAAAAATCTAATAGAAGAGCACTTTCTTAATAACAAAGACTTGAAAATTAATTTTTGCTTTTAAATCTATGGATTTTTTATGTAATGTGATTTAGGGACCAAATGTTATTTTTTCTTAGTAAATATCCATTTGACCCAGCACCATTGGTTTTGAAAAATTGATAATGTAAGAAAGCAAAAACCACCTAAAATGTATATTCATAATGATACCATGTCAGGTAATGTGATTTAAAAAAATATAGCAACTGCTGCTACAATGTGCTGTTCTGTTGGATGCAACAGAGAGAGAGCAATGTTTAATATTAGAAGTGTGGCACTGAAACTTAGTGTGTGACATGTTTCATTGAGTTTTGTGCATTTAGTCGATTGTGAGCTATGGTTGAGAGGTACGTGTTTTTGGTTGTTTTTTTGTTTTGTTTTATTTTGTTGAGAGGGTCTCCCTGTGTAGTTCAGGCTGGCCTGAAACTCACTGTGTAGCTCAGGCTGGCCTCAAACTCATGGTGATCCTCCTGCCACAGCCTCCTGAGTGCTGGGATTACAGGTATGTGCCACCACACCCTGCTGAAAGGTATGTTTTAAAGTATGCTGCAAGTTGCGGATCACAAACAACACACTGACATGAGATTTTGTTTCAAACTGCAGATAAGTGCTCAAAAATGAAATCTTAAAATTAGATGATAATGCTGCATTGACTATGAAGATAGTTTGAGTGATTTCATTATGTTTATAAATCAGCTGAAGGTGAGGGATGAGGATGCCCTTCAACATCAAAAGCCCAAAAGAGCTGGGCATGGTGGTCCACGCCTGTAATCCCAGCACTCAGGAGGCTGAGGCAGGAGGATCACTGTGTGTTTGAGGCCAGCCTGGGCTACGCAGTGAGTTTCAGGCCAGCCTGAACTACATAGCAAGACCCTCTCTCTAAAACAAAACAAAACAAAAAAACTCAAGAGATTATCCAAAGAGTAAGCAGAATGATTGGATCAAACAGGCAGTTGACTGTTTGTTAGAGAAGTTCCTGAGGATCTAAATATCTCTTACAGTTTTGTTGAAAGCTTTGAATAACCGATTTATACATGAGGAAAATGAGTATGAAATTTGTTCCACAAGTTTTGATTGTCAAAAGCAATGGCATTTGTCACTTTAATTGGAGTTGTGTAATTGTGCTGCCTCAGATTCCAGCTTTTTAAATAATGTCGTCATGGGAGAATAAACTTGGTTATAATCCTGAGACAACAGTTCAGAGGTTTCAGTGGAAATCACCCAATTTTCATGTGAAAAAAGCATCTCAATGGAGTCCCAACATCATGGTGATGTTTATTGTGTTTTTTGACCTTGGTGGAATTGTGTAAGCTGAACTTTTCCTCAGGAACATTACAGTGAGCTCTTAATATTATAAGGGCATATGAGAATGTTTGAGAAAAGATGTGTATAATGTCCTGTGAAATGGGCAAACAGTTTCTTATTCCTTCCTGGTGACATTCTGTGTCATACATCACTTCTCATATGGCAGTGTCTGTCAAAAATGTTATGGTATGTCCTCATCCACCTTATTCACTGTATCTGGCATTATATAACTTTTGACTCTTTCCCAAAGTAAAAATGACCGTGAGAAGTATGAAGGTTTTTATCTGGATGTCCTCCCAAAACCTCATATGCTCTTAGAAAAGGCTTTGAAGAGTGATTGAATCATGGGCTCACTATAGCTAAATGTGATGTTAGGAGCTGGGCCCTGGTGGGAAGAAGTGGGTCACTGGAGGTGGCACTGTATCCCCGGCTCCTCCCTTCTCTGTTTCCTGGCACCTGTGATGTGATAAGCTTTCTATGCTGTACTCTGCTGCTTTGTTCTCCTGCCTTGGAGCCAGCCAGCTATGGACTGAAACATCTAAAAACCGTGGGGTATATCAACCTCTCCTTTATGTTATGGGTATCAGGTATTATGTTCTGGTGACAGGGAAAGTGACTTAAGTGAAAAGGTAAATATTCTTAATCTATTCAGGACATCAGGGCAGCCATAGCAGTGCAACCAAAGGTACTCATGAAAGAAGTCTTCCAAAAAGTGTAAAAATCTAAAAAAAAAGTTTCAGAAAGTGTAAAAATGATGAGATAAGTGTATTTGAAGCAAGGGGGCTTACTTGGATAGGAATTAATAGCAATGTGTCTTTTACCGTAATATATTATTTTTAAAAATTTAAATAGTCATTATATTTTTAATGCACTTTAGGAATATCTTATTCTGTCTTCACAACATTGTACTTCAGTATGAGTATTTATTTTTAATTTAGAAGTAAGGAAAAGGGCTGGGGATTTAGCTCAGTGATTAGAGTGCTTGCCTTGCAAGCACAAGGCCCTGAGTTTGGTCCCCGGCACCACAAAAAAAAAAAAAAAAGAAGTGAGGAAAATGATACTCTAGGACCTAATGCTCAGCATTAACAATTACTAATCAAAAGAGCCTCAGACAGACTCAGTGACAGATACTGAGCTCAGTTTATTTCCCAGAGGATTTTGCTTTCATTGTGAAGGTCACCTTTTCCTAAGGAACTGGTTATAGAAGTAGAGTCAGAACACCAAATAAATGCTGAAAAAATTACCTCAGCAGCAGGTATTAATATAATATTAGTAGAGGAAAAATTGAGGCATAACTACTTTAACAGAGAACTGAGTTCTAAGAACTCTGCAGTAAGATTGGTTTCAGAATGAAATTATCAAATAAGTCAAGTGAGAGTTTGTTATAGAGCTGAGAGTCATACAGGCCAGAAAAAGTAAACTCTGCCACAGGATGTAAGAGAAAGCAGAGTATGAGTTACTCAAGTGGGAAAATGTCTCAGTGGAAAGTGTCATATTGCCCATCCCAGCACATTGAGAGAAGACAACCTGACCCAATGAGTTCACCATCAAGTACCAGGGCTGTTAAGAGGTGAAGGAGGCTGAGTCTGACCATTACACACATTATTCCCCTAACGTGGTATTGTTAAATTGCAAGCAGAATGAATTCTGAGGAACCTGATGAATTCAACTAAAATATAAATAGAATGTTAAATAAAATAATACTTGAGAGTATTGTACTTTTTAAACATTAGTTTGTTTTGTTTAACTTTATTTCAACTTTTCAAGAGTGTGCAGGTATGTACTAGGATGTAGCATGAAATTATTTTTTACCATGGGCTGAATTCTAAAACTGTAAACCATGTATGACTCTTGCTCCTAACTAATTTTGTGTACAAGGCCCATTATCATGGGTGTATAATACCCTCATTTATTAATTATATTTCAGTTTTTTAATTATTTTAATTTTATGAGTTTTATTATATTAAAGAGTACTTAATGGGAAAAATCAGAAAATAAACTTGAATTTTTAATATGTTTTACAAATATAAAACATTTTTATATTCATATTTTTTGTTTATAAAAAAGCATTAAGGCTAGAGATTTGGCTCAGTGGTTAGAGTGCTTGCCTTGCAAGCACAAGGCCCTGAGTTCGATCCCCAGCACCAAAAAAAAAAAAAAAAAAAGAACACATAAAAAAGCATCAAGGGGTTAGGGATTTAGCTCAGTGGTAGAGCACTTGCCTAGCAAGCACAAGGCCCTGAGTTTGAGTCCCAGCACCAAACAAAAAAAGAAAAAGAGCATCAAAATTTTCAACATCTACTGTTTTTTGGTGTGCAAAGTCTAAAAAATAACAAATAAATTCATGGATGGACTACAATGAAAATACCAATAGAACTCTACAGCAAAAGTAATCTTTACTTCAATTATCACACCTAAGGCTGTCTTCACACATGACAATTGCATGTTCCATGCACGTGTCTCACACTGATGGCACATGTGCTTATTTTGCTGTGTTCTAGACCATTTGTGTCACTTCTCTTGTCTTTTGTCAGGAGCTTCCTACTATCTTGTACAACATGCACTTAGCAGGAAAATAAGATACCTGTAAAATATCAAATATGTAATGAGGTCTTAATATAGACATCACGCATATCAGCTGTGTACTTGCTTACAAAACCTAAAAGGTAACGTCAGAAATGAATTCCTATGTGAATTACAATGCAGATACAAACAAAAGTCTACCACAGAAATAATCTTTGCTTCAACTGCTACCCCCAAGGCAGTCTTCACACATGAAAACTGAATGTTCTATGCAAACATCTCACACTGATAACACGTATGTTTTGCTTTGTTTTCTTGTCCTTTTTTTGTAGGGCACAGCTGACACCTTTTTAGTTTTCCTGTTGTATCAGTGGGTCTTTGTGATGCTGGGCCTCTCTCTTTACCTGTCACCTCACCAGTGTGCTCCAAAATTTTGGGGGGTAGTTTTCTTGTGCAGTTACTATTTTCTTGGTAAACCATCAAACTATCCCACACATGTTTAGGAATGAGTAAAACAGAACCATTGACCAATGCTTTGTGTTTCGAGTGACGTACATGTTGCATAATTCATCAACAGTTCCTACACTGGTCAACTTGTGTTGTTAGCAAATGTAACATCAATTGGAAACTAACCCTAACCTGTCAGATGTCACATTCTAATTAGTTTCGGAGATGGGAGCAACAAGTTTGTTTACATGACAAACACCTAGCAGCATTTCGTGACCACTGCACTTTTAAGGTTATGTATGCCTAACAGTCCTTCAAACTATGGCCTAAAAATTTATGCCCTTATAGACACAAAGACGTTATGCTTTCAATTTAGAAGTTTATCCTGGAGCTCAGCCACCAGGCCCTTATTCTTATAGTAATAAACCCAATGATGTAAAGAGACTTCTTGTTCCCATCTCCCAAACTAATTGGAATGTGACATTTGACAGTTGCTAACAGAATACAAGTTGACTAACGTAGGAATTATAGTCAAGAACAAAGCTGAGATTCCCAATGAAATGCTGCAGTTTCAAAACAGAGAATTGTATAGGACAATCTTTGGATTTCAGAAAGATGTAACGTTGGCTCATATATGGCAAAGACAAGCAAACTGGTACTGCTGATGTCAACATGTCAACGTTGCACCATAATGGAAATATTGACAGGGAAACCTGGGCAAAATGAAAGCCTGAGATGGTAACTTTCCACAACAAAATCAAAGGTGGAATAGAAATTGTTGATAAATTATGCAACATGTGCAATGTCACTAAAAACACAAACCATGGGCCAGTGGTTGTGTTTTACTCAGTTCTAAACATGTGTAGCATAAATAACCTGATAGTTTATGAGGAAAATAACAAGCACAAAATACTATGGAGATATTAAGGAAGCAACATTGCTACCTACTTTAGAAAAAAAAAGAGAAGAACAATGCCAGTATATTGCACAATTCACATAATGAAATGGGCAGATTTCTAGAAATACAAACTACTACAACTGACTGAAAAAAATAATCTGAATAGCCCTCTCTCAAGTGAGAAGATGGTATGTAGTTGATTTTTGTTTGTGACACCCACAAAAATCTTGTGTCCATAAACTCCCTGGCCAATTCTACCAAACATTTGGAGATTTAATATCAATTCATCTCTACCTGTCCAAAAAATAGAAATTGTAGAGAAACTTCTAATCTCATTTTATGAAGAAGTATTACAATGATACCAAAACTGCAAAGATACAAAGGTATCACAAGAAAATAAAAATTTAGACCATTGTATCTTAACCATATACATACAAAATCCTTCAAAAACACAAGGAAACAATTTAGCAGCATATAAAAGTAATCATACCTAGTTGGATTCATCCTTGTAATACAAGTGGGTTGGCAGCCAAAAATCACCATATCCATACAACAATTAAAAACACATGGTTCTGGGCGTGGTGGTGTACGCCTACAATCCCAGCACTGGGCAGGCTGAGGCAGCAGGATCACCATGAGTTCAAGGCCATCCTGGGCTACATGGTGGGCTCAAGGCCAGCGTGAATTATGGAGTAAGACCATGTCTCAAATAATAATAATAATAATAAAACCAAAAACACATGATGCCAGGCGCAGTGGTGCACAGCTGTAATCCCAGCTGGACACTGAGGCAGGAGAATCACTGGGAGTATGAGGCTGCCAGCCTTGACTACAAGTGAGCTCAAGACCAGCCCAAACTGCTTAGCGAGACCCTGTCTCCAAAAAGAAAAAAAAATATGGCCATCTCAGTAAATGCAGAAAATAAATTAGACAAATTTGGTTTTGCTAAATGAATGCACTTCAAGATACATTCTAAAGAGCTGGGGACCTCTTTAGGTGTGTTTATTGTTCAGACCTTGGGAAAGCTTTTTACAATATTAACCCACCTGCAGTTTTTCTTCAGGTTGATTGTTATAGATAAGGAGTTTTTTTTTGTTTTTTGTTTGTTTGTTTGTTTGTTTTGGTCTGGGATGGAGCCAAGTGCCTTTGCACAGAGCTACAACATCTCCAGCCCCTTTTTTATTTTGAGATAATCTTGCGGAGTTGCTTAGATGCCCAGGCTAGGCTCAAATTTGCAATTCTCCTGTTTCAGCTTCCCAGAGTGCTGGAATTACAGATGTACACTACCATATCCAGCTAAATTTATATCTTTATCATTCTACTTATCTTTAAATTTTTGAGGCTTGCCTTTGTAGTTTTTTTTTTTTAATGTTTATGTATGTTTTTGCATCTTACATTTTTCTTAGGAGACTTTCTTAATCTTTTCTCTGGTCCATTTTTAGCAACTTAAAGTACTTGTTGTGATAACCTTTATCAACTCACATATCTTTATGTTGTCATAAGATTGTTACTTGTCATGAAGGGATTTATTTTTCTTTTGAAAGGCATTTTTATTGTATAGTCTTTGAGAACTTTAAAAGTTTTCGTAGTGAGAGATGACAGAATTGCTTTCCAAGTTGTGCAATCTTACATGTCCTCAAATTCTAGTAGCTCCTATTTTTTATTCCTGCCTGCATCCTGCTTTCTGTTTTATGAACTTAATTGAAATGTACTATTGTCATTCCATTTTTCATCATATTTTCCTTAAGCCGTAAATCTATGAGGATGTAAACATAAGACTTGGTAACATTTGTATTGCATAAAAGTTACCTCGTTGTCCTAAATAAGTGCCTAAGTTACAATTAATTTAGGTATCATCATTCATAGGCATTTAGTCACTTGCTAACTATTTCAGCTCCTTAGAATTTATACTATTTTAGTCATTTAGTGTTTCGGATAACATAAATCACCATTTTTGCAGTAATAGTTGTTTTGTTTTGGGGTGTTGTTTTTTTTTTTTTCAGCCCATAAGAATTTTATTGTGTCTTCAAGACACTACAATACAGACTCCTCTCCCAAAGAAGGGTCTTTCAGAGGCAGGAGCTATCAGGCAGATGAGTCGCTCATTTGTCATTTTCATAGGCAGCTGGGTTCTTCCTCTTGACTTTCTCAATCCCCCATGTGTAGATAAGATAAAGCACTACAAATGGCGGCGCCACGCCAAGGACGAACGCCCGATTGCGGCGCAGCACGTTGCGGATGCCCTTGCTGAAGCAGTTGGGGAAGGCGCTCTGCTCAAAGGGCGACAAGCTGTAGGAGATCACATGCCTGATCCACATCAGATTCCCAAACTCGAGGCCCATGGTCGCGGCGGTCCTGCACGGTAAGGGTCAGGGTGTTCGGCTCAGCCCCGGGACGCACGACGTCCCGTGCTGGGCCCCCAACCCATGCCCACACCCACTCCTCACGCCCCCATCCTCTCGAAACCCACTCGCGTACCAGGGTCACCTCACCCTCCTTGCAGTAATAGTTATTGCTAGTGATGGCACTGATTTTGTTTTGTTGTGTGATGATGCCGATTAACTTTCCAAGTAGGTAAAAGCAAATGTTTCATTTAGACTTACATTTCATCTCCATGAAGAAAGAGTCAGGTGAGGGTTTGCTGCTCTTTGGTTCAAAGCCCCAGAGGATTATTTCTTTATATGACGTTGGTAGCGCTCCTCAAATAAGGAAAACGTGATGACCTGTTTGGCTCCTACAACTTCTGCTTAGAAGAATGCTTATTACTTACATTCAAATGCCTTTGGTCACATAAGCAAATGACAGATTACAAGTTTGTTTGCGTTTCACTGCAAGAGGGTATTCTTTCATCAACAGAGAGCATCACAGTTAATGCAAGGGGTGAATTGTATCCCCAAAGATTTAAATGTTGAAGCCTATTCTTGAAGCCTGATGTGACTGTCTTTGGAAATAGGGATGTATACAAGGTAATCGTGGTTGAATGAGTTCTTAAGTTTTGGCCCTTTATCTCACAGGATTGATAGAGTTAAAAGAACGGGAAGGCATTTCTCTTTGTTCACTATGCAAGGACACATCAAGAAGGCTGCCATTAATATGCCAGGAAGAGACACCTCGTCACTGTCAGGATCTGAATTTGCTAGTACCTTGCTCCTGGATTTTCCAGCCTGCAGAATTTTGAGAAACAAAATTTTTGATTAAGCCATTCGGTCTATGGCATTTGTTATGGCAGCCCAAGCTCATTAACATATGGAGGGAGCTGGGTTTGGGAGAAAGAAATGACCTGTCATACCCTGTTTTTGCTTATTTTTCATTAGAACTTTAAAATCAGCCTCAACAAATGTGATTCTTCCACAAAGATTATATTACATTACTTTACTGATGATGTCTTTCTGGTGGAGAATTTTACCGCCCTGAATATTGTAGTCTTTTTATTTGTTTATTCTCTTTTATATCCTTCACTTCTTTCTCCCGTCATAGATATTTTTGTTGTTAAATGTATTTCCAGGTATTTCTTCTTTTTGGTGTTTTTGTTATTACATGAATCTTCTCATATATATAAAGAATTTAATGTTGTTATTTTTATGGTTTATTAACTTACTGAATTCTTATTTGGAGTAGTTCTGAGATTCTTTTGTGTTTTTTAGGTATAAATTACATGCAAATCATGATCTTTCTCTTTTTTTTTTTCTTTTCTTTTGAATCAACTAGTACCTCTGTCCAGTGCATCTTTTATACCTGCCTGTTGTTGGGCAGAAATTTTCCAGTGTCATAAACAGGACGAAAGGAACCAGACTTTCAAAGTTTACTGGCAAGGCAGACTTTTCTTCTTCAGAAGGGTGTACTCCTACACAAAGGTCAGGAAAGGGGCATGCACATTGAGTAGGTGGTTTGCCCACATTTTATACCTCATTCATACTGTTACCACTGTGCCATGCCCTATTGGTAGGAGCATAGCCTTACAGTCTAACCCAACTGGCTAGTTCTCAAGATGTGTTGGTGAGCAGAACAGATCCTGTAACTCAGGAATCTCTCTGTTACAACAATTTATGGCAAGTGGACTGATGTGTGGCCCTTTGTCTTAAATTGTCTTTCTAAGGAATAGTGAAACGAGCACGTGTGCATTTTATTAAGTAGCATTTTACAGAAAAATAGAGATTCATGTAAAATGGAGTTATCCTAAGTAACCCCTTTGCCAAAAAATACTACCTTTCTCACACTGTTTCCTCTTTAACTGCCATGCTGCCTTTGGGTTAGGAGATGTACATTTTATCATGTTAAGAAAGGGTGCTGTTATGGTTTGTGTCTAGATGTCCCCCCAAAGCCTCATGTGGTAAGAGATAGCTGGATCTAGAGTGTGTGGTTACTAAATTAATCTATTGATCGGTTTGGCATGGTTCTGCTGGGATCAAGGATGTGGAACTAAATTTAAAGGTGGGAGTGCTACCTGCCCTAAGGGGCAGGTAGCCTAGATAAGATACAGGAAGAAGCTAACTAGCTGCTTGTTTGCATTGCTTATTTGCATACATTCCTTGCAATTCCTCTTTTTACTTTGCTGCCGGTGGGCTGCGGGTCTGCCACGCCAGCCCGCCCTGCCTCTGCCATGCCACCCTGCCTCGGACCCAGCGGACTATAGACAGAAACCTCTGCAGACTGTGAGCTAATAAACCTTTCTTCCCCTAACTTTGAGTGTCGGGTATTCTGTCCCAACAACGAGAGAAAAGTAACTAAAACAGGTGCCCTGAATTCTCTTTTACTGAGGGCTTTTATTACAAATGGGTAATATTATAAAAAATACTTTCTGCATGCCCATGTGGACAATTGTAGGATATTTTTCATAGCTCTGTGAATACAATGAAGTACATTAATTGATTTCTTAATATTGAACATTTCTTTATTTTTAGAATAAATACTTTAAAAGTCTGTGTCTGTTCTCATGACCTGTTTCTGTTCCTCAAGCTCTGAATATTATTGTTCCATCACACTGAGTACTAATTTCTATTCTCCTTTCTATCTCTTAGGTTCTCTTTGAGCTATTTCTTTAACTGTGATGATTTCAGTGACCGCTGAGGTTCTGCCTGCTTCTGAATCTTCACCCTAAATCTCTCTGCTCCGCTCTAGCTCATATATTCTGGTGCCTATTTATTGGGTTTCCCCACATACTTAATTACAGACATTTCAAACACCATGTTTAAGATTTGTCTAACCAGGGGCTGGGGATTTAGCTCAGTGATTAGAGTGCTTGCCTTGCAAGCACAAGGGCCTGAGTTCGATCCTCAGCACCACAAAAAAAAAAAAAAAAAAGTACCACTAAGATTTGTCTAACTTCTGCCCATCATATTCATTGTCCTTTCCCCCAGTTTTGGATTATAGCAGAAGTTTGTACCTAGCTGGCCATGCAAACAGTTTAGAAGTAAACTCCCATTTTAGTCCTAGGCACAACCAGTTAGTATCAAATTGTAGTCCTACTTTTTCTTTTTTTTTCCTTTTTTCTATTTTTTGAGGATGAGTTCCCTATTCCGTTTTTAATGCTGTATTTCCTAATATAAACAGTAATTTGTTAACCTGGTTTCTTCCCCTTTAAAAGACTCTTTCTTCTTAAGTCTTTCACTGTTCTCCTTTAATGGGATGACTTTCAAAATGTGTATCTGTTCAAATAACTTACCACTTTTTATTGGCCCCTCATTTATCTTCTGTGCTAGGAAGTAGGTGATGTTTACCTTTATGTGGACACTAGCAATTGTTTTGGATTTAGGAAGGAAATAGAAGCATGGCCATGACTGTAATTTATAAGTAATTTACCTATAATGGGGAACACCTGAAGTTTAAGTTGTTCGCATTAAACCAAGTATTTAAATGCAAAAGCACTAGATTATCAGTGATTGAACATGTTTACTGCTTTATCACTCATCTCAGCCCCCCACACACATCAACCTGTGATGTGTTTTTTTTGTGCTTTCACAATTCTGTTGCTTTGTATTCATGAGAACATACTCATCTAGAAGATCTGAACCTGTCATTTCGGTGATGCACAACCTGGTAACACAAAGCCATGTTTTTTTCTGCCTCATTAGTACTCTGTTCTACACATTATTTCCAGTGTGTTTATACTTCTTTACACTAGTTAGCTCTTTTTAGGAACAGAGTGTTACTTATCCTGTTCTTGCTAGGAACAAGGACAGTTCTAAATCTATAAAGGAGAGCTGGGCATGGTAGTATACTCCTCTAATCCCAGCACTTGGGAGGCTGAGGCAGGACTATTGCTATGACTGCAAGCCCAGCCTGAACTATATAGTGAGACCCTGTCTCAAAAGAAAAAAAAAAAAAAAAAAAGATCTGCTGGGTGTGGTAGTGCACACCTATTATCCCGGCACTTGGGAAGCTGAGGCTGGAGGATCACCTCAAGTTTGAGGCCAGCCTCAACTACATAGCGAAACCCTGTCTCAAAAAACAAAAACAAAAAAATCTATAAAAGAAATTCTGTTAAAGTTTTGTTTGGTTGGTTGGCTGGTTGGTTTTTGGGGGAGGTTGGGCCCTGGGATTCAAGCCAGGGCCATTGCACTGAGCTCCACCTCCAGTCCTTTCTAAAAAAATTTTTTATTTTTAGAGGAGGTCTTGCTAAGTTACTAAGTTGCCCAGGCTAGGCTCCAGCTTGGAATCCTCCTGCCTCAGCCTCCAAGAGTGCTGGGACTATTTTTGAATACTAAATTAGGACAGAGGCAAGATATTTTTTATTTTTTCTCCTATAATGTAGAGTACAAGTCAAGCTGCATCTTAACACCTGTAAGACATGGTTTCACTTAGAAGAGTGAAATCCCACATTTCTATTCTTCTGGCCCAAGGCTGAAGATTTGGGTTGATGAGAAATGTTTTCTTACAGGGGCTGGTGTCATTTGAGGATGTGTCTGTGGACTTCACTTGGGAGGAATGGAAGGACCTAAGTGATGCCCAAAGGAACCTCTATAGAGAAGTGATGCTAGAGACCTACAGTAATCTGGTTGCCTTGGGTGAGTGACATAATCCCGTCCCGTCGTGTGTCGTCACTCCCCCCCCCACCAATTCTAAGTAGCAGTTAATTTCTTTTTGGTAAGTAAATGTAGGAACCATATTTTAAGGGTTTTTTTTCCCCCCGTTTATATAGCTTTTTTTTTTCTTTCTTTGAACCAAGATTTATTGGTACATTTTAGATATGCATAATGATCACATTCATCATAGTTAATTTGTACCTGTACGTGATATATCTTGGGGTTTTTCCCCCCTTCGCCACCCCTCCCTCCAACTCCTCTTCCCCTCCTTATTTACAACAGCTTTATTTACATTTTTCTTTTTTTTCTTTTCTTTTCCTCCCCCCCCCACAGTTCTCCTTCCCATTTGAATATTTTCTTAAATTTTAATGCTATTTTTATGTATTTTCAGCCGTCACATACCATTTGCACATTTGTAGGGTGGAGCTTGGCTTTCAATAAATGAATACAACCTATATTGATTAAATCAGAGTAATTGAAAAGTCTGTTAATTCACATATATATCACTGGTTTGTACTGGGAACATTAAGATTCTGTTTACTGGTTTTTTGAAATATTCAATTAATCATTACTAAACATAGTTATGCTATGGAACATTAGAGGTTCTTGCTCTTATCCAACCACACCCCTCTGTTCATTAGCCATCTGCTCTTCATCCTGCCCTCTTCCCACATGCTGCCTTTTTTTTTCTGTTAGTGATCAGCTTTATTTAAAAATACATAATATTCTGACATGTACAATTCACGGTTATTGCATTTTTGAAACTCTACACAGAACTGACACAACAGAGGAATCCACAGCAAGTTAATCACTCAGACTGCCAATTCCACCCACTAATTTAACCCTACAGTATTCAGGTAGATGAAAGATTTAGTATTATCAACACTGAAGAAAAACCAGTCATTTATAACATGCTGCTATAATTAGAATGGTCAGTCCATACGTTACTGAAATGGAGAAGTCCAACATCAAATTGAGAGCATCCCCAAAACAAAAAAAAAATCAAGACTGAATTGATGCAAACACTCTACATCGGAGAAAAAGTACTCTGCTTGTGAGTTTTAACACACAGCCAAATGTAATCATGTTTTAGAGAGACTTCAGCACTGGCACTGTGACTTAGGCCGGGCTCTCAGGATTTGCATTAGGCTGACTGGAAGAAAAGCTCCCAGCCCAGGAAAGAATGGGACTCAAAGACGAGATGACTTGTCAAATGCTAGGGGCAATGAGGAGACCTGTTTTTTGGGGTGCGGACTTACATATTTAGAATAATAGGAATTAAAAGGAAGAACTTAAAATATGTGTCCCCAAATATATGCATCATCACTTCATGGTGAATTGAAATTTCTATAAGGTCCAGCCTGAAAACTTGACATAAATGAGACTGTGGAGAGCTAAGCCATGCTTAGTCTTGCTGAATACACTTCCAGTGCACACCTTTGCACTTTTTTCAGGGGCACTACTAAATGGAAGGGCCTTTAGAAATACTGGTCATTTTTTTAAAAAGTAAAACTATGTCTTATTTCTAAGTTTTAGTCAAAATACTAGATCAGGTAAAAACTCATGAACATTGTACTCACTTTCAGGTTTTACATCTCATTCCTGAGAAAACAAGACAGCTTTCAACACTTTTCAAAACCTTTTTTACAGAGGTTGTTGAGACTTGTAGATGAATTCCCCAGGCAAAAGTGCAATTAAAGGAAAATTTGAGGCACTGCTTCCCGCATGAGTGAAGTGGGAGGACAATTTAAAACGATCTGCTATAAACTGCAAGCAGACATGACTCAGAGGACGATGGAGCACAGGACCCTTCACTAGGCAAAGGATGAAGTGTGACCACCCACTTGAAGCTCTCCTTACATCATCCCACATACTTTCTAGGCGCCATCAACCACTGTGCTACTCTATTTCTCTGAGATCCAGTTTAGCTTGCACATGTAACTGAGAATATGCAGCATTTTTTTTGTTTTGTTTTGTTTCGTGTTCCTGGCACTTATTTCACTTAACGTATGTCATTTAGTTCCATCTATATTGCTGCAAATGAAAGAATTTTGCTAATTTTTTTAATGGCCAAATAATATTTCCATGGGTATACCATACTACGTTTTCTTTATCTGTTTTTCTGTTGATGAACACCTAGGTAAATTCTACAGCATGGCTTTTGTGAATAGTGCTGTGGTAAATGTGAAAGTGCAGATTTCTCTTCAAAACACAGGGTTAATTTCCTTGGAATATGGGTAGAATGACTATCATATGGTAGTTCTGTTTCTTTTATCCTGTATTTTATAGTGGCTGCATCTTTTACTCTTCCACCAATAGTATAGAAGACTGTCCCTTTCTCTGCATCCTTGCGAGCATTTATTACTTTGTCATTTTGATAATAATCACCCTAACAGCACTGCAGTGATATCTCACAGGTTTGATTTACATTTTCCTGATGATTAGGGGTGTTAAGCATTTGTTTATATAATTCTAGGCTATTTATATGTCCTCTTTTGAGAACTGTCTATTTAGATCATTTGCCCAAGTATTTTGTTTGTTTTGTTTCTAGGTGGTACTGGTGCTTGAGCCCAGGGTCTTGTACATGACAGGCAAGCACTCTACCACTGAGCTACTTCCTCAGCTCTTTATTTTTGACATAAGGTCTGGTTAAGTTGTCTAGACTGTCCTTGAACTTCTGTTCTCCTGCCTCAGCCTCTAGGCAGCTAGGATTATAGATGTGTGCCTCCATGTCTAGCTTGCACAGTTCTTAATTGTTTTTCTGTTGAGTTGAACTCCTTATATATTCAGAATATTAATCTCTTGTTTGATAAATAGTTTGTAAATAGCATGTGCCACCATGCCTGGTGTAGTTGTTGCCTAATTGGTTTTTTCCTGTATTACCGTATCTTGTTTGTTTTTCTGTTATTGTGTTATTACATATTGTTTCCTCCTGAGAGGTATGTGGCATTGGGGCCTCAAAAAAAGGCTCCTCACTAACCGGACCCTCACATTAATGGAAGAAATACCCAGCCCAACAGAGATGTGCAAATCTCCACGTAGCAACACAAGCAAAATAAAAAAGACAAAATGGCTTCTCTTTGTGACTCCTCGGTAACTGAATCTAATGACATCAAAATGCATAAAATGCCAAAGAATTCAAAAGTCCCCCCCACCCCTGAAGAGTACATTTGATAGACTTCCACCTATATACCTATATGTCTTTTTTTTTTTTTTTTTTCATCCTGGGGATCACACTCAGAGCCTTGCAGTTGCTAAGCAAGCGCTCTACCCCTGAGTTAAATCCCCAACCCCAGCATTTGTTCTCAAAAGTAAACTTCCATGAATTTTTTTCAGAAAACCATGTTTCAGCACAATATGTATGAATACAAGCAGGCAAACCACACACACACATGAAAATACTGAAATTACCTAGCTTTATGAGGCGCTGTGAACCCAATGATTATTTTTATCTTATTCCATGAATACCTCTGTTTAGTCATTTTTTTTCTCTGTCTATTCTCTTTTTTCTGTTGAAAGCATTGTTTTTTACAAGAACCTCGTGTTCTGCAGATTGAACAAAGCACAGGGATGCTGGAAGGGACCAGTCAGAACACCATCCTTTCCCTGTCCAAGGGCTGTCCACATTAAAGGGAACAGGACACAGGACGCAGCATTGATCAAAACAGCAGATATGCCAAGAGTACTTAAAGACTGTACTTTCAAGTTATCTTCAACTATTTTAACTTTGGAACTTCACATATTAAGGTGTTTCATGCAAAGTCTTTGGCTGTTGTAGAACCCTAGTTTCACATATATAGTATTATTTTTCTCTTCATCAGTTCAATAGAGGTGTGATGTGCTCGCTTGTATTTACCTTAGTAGAATATTTCTTTTTAAGTGCATGTTAATAGTAAGTAATAAAGGGGAAGTTATTTTAGGAAGTCTTAATTTAAGTCTCATTACCACTCTCTGCCTTTCCCTCCTCCAGCTTGTCCTCTTCTCTGTCTCCGGAAGTCTACCTCCTGATTTCTTGTTCTCTTTCCTTTACTTATTGATTTATTCATGTATTTTTTTAGATTCCTCATGTAAGAGAAAACATGCAATATTTAACTTTTTGAATCTGGCTAATTTCACTTAACATGCTAGTTTCTAGTTCTATCCATTGTCCCGTAACAAGCAGGATGTTGTTCTTCTTTATGGCTGAATAATATTCCTCTGTGTGTGTGTGTGTGTGTGCGCGCGCCCTGTGTTTTCTTTATCCATTTGTCTGTTGACAGGCACCTAGGCCTATTCCACAGCTGAGTTGTTATGAAGTGCACTGATATAAACATGGGTATGCATACATCGATTTAGCATGTAATCCTGAATTCTCTCAGGAATATCCCCAAGAATGGTATAGCTGGGTCTGGGTCAATTATATTTTGATGTTTAGTCTTTTGAGGACTTTCCATACTCATTTTCATAGTGGTTCACATTCCCTACATCAATGGAAAATTTACATTCCCACCAACAGTGTGAAAGGATTCATTTTTTTTAGTTTCAATTTTATTAATTTGCAGGCTTATATTTATTATTTTCTTTCTATTGGTTTTGGGTTCTTGCTTTTTAGGACCTTGAGATTATCCTTAGGTTATTTATTCAGGCTTGTTCTGTTTTTCTAATGTAGGCACTCATAAACTTTCCTCGTAGAATTGCTCTCATTGTGTCCCACAGAGTCTGGTGTGTAGTGCCTCACATAAAGTGGTACCTTGGTACACAACTGCTTCTGGGAGGTGCAGTCAGAACCAAAATTGACAAGTATCACATTGTTTTTCCTGAGTGAGTCAGGACGCAATGGACACTGACAAGTTCTTGGTTGTGTGTCAAGTACCAAACAGTTTAGTACCAGGACAAAATTTTTGTACCAAAATACACTGAGTGCTAAATTTGATAGATTTCAAAGCATTCAAGTACCAAGGTATGACTATATTGTTTGATTCTGCGATCTTTTAATTTCTTCCTTGATGTCTTCAGTGACCCATTGATTAATTTCTGTGTTTTGTGTAGTTTCTGTGACTTCTTTTGCTGATTTCTAGTTTCATTCCTTCTTGATGTGATAAGGTACAAGAGATTATTTTCACTTTTGGTATATATTGGGACTTGTTTTATCACCTAGAATGTGGTATGTTTTGGAGAATGTCCATAGTATGATGATGTTGAGTGAAACATTCTGTAGACATAAAATTGAGTGTTTTATTTGACTTACTGAGGTTTTCATTTCTAGGATTTCTTCTTGATTCTTTTCCACATATTCTGTTGCTTTACTGATAGCACCTTTCATACCTTGCAGAGTCTTCTTTAATTCAGTCAGCTGATTATTTGTAACTTCTTTGAGTTCATTCATCACTCAAGTAATTAATACATCTACCAGTTTATTTTTCTTTTCTTTGATTGCATTGATCAATTTTTAACTGTCATTTTTTTTAATTCTTTGTCTCTAATTAGGTCCATTTGATTGATCATCTTTTGGGATGGATGGATAGATGGATGGATGGATTGATTGATTGATTGATTGATTTTTTTTTTTGAGACAGGGTCTCACTATGTTGTCCAGGCTGGCCTTCAATTTATGGCCATTCTCCTGCCTCATCCTCCCCAGTGCTGAGATTATAGACTTGTGCCACTGTGCCCAGCTGGGGTTTATGTACTGTATTTTTGGATGCATCTTGTTGCCTTGTTTTCTCATTTTAATTGTCCTTCTTTATTGAGGTTTATAGAACAGTTGGATAGAATGTCTCCACTATCTTGTGGAGTTCTTTTATGTAACTGTTTTTTTCTTTGCTGTGTGTTTACATTGTGTGTATATTGCTTTGTGTCTGTACTCAGTCTGCTCTGTGTACTAGGTCCAGTGCCTAGTACTGCTTTGAAATTAGAGAGTAACTATCAGTAACATCAACACTTGGGAAGCTAACCATAGATTATCTGATACTTAAGAACTTGATGAAAAGTCTCCAGTATTACAGTAACCCACGATGAAACACAGTACAGTTATAAATTACAGGCGGTAGATCAAATTAAGTATTGATGATATTTAAAGTGTTTCAAAGTGTACATAGGTAAAGGAGAAGAAGAGCTAGTAAGACAGAATAAGAAAAAGAAAAACGAAAAGTAGAGAATAAAAAAATTATACCACCCCCCCAAAAGAAAAGATAGAGAAGGGAGATTGGAGAGAAGCTGATATGTGAGAGTAGTACAGAGAGAGAAGGAAAAGGAATATAAATGAGATGTGAGGCAGGAAAAGTTCATCAACAGTAAAAGAAATTTATGTATTCCTAGGGAGGAGCTGTTGTTGTAGGATTATATGACAGAACAAGATAGGGTATTGTGGAGTTAAAGTGGAAAACCAGTACAGCTTTTCTCACATGTACCTATGTAAAGACCGGCCGTTTTCATACAACACAAACTAGTGAGAGAGTAAAAAGGCAGGAGCTGGGGATTTAGCTCCGTGGTAGAGCGCTTGCCTAGCAGGCTCAAGGCCCAGAGTTCGATCCCCAGCACCACCTCCCCCCACAAAAGTGAAAAGGCAAAACATAAAAGGGAGAGAAAAAAAGGGCATTTGTCCTGTTTTGTTGATTAGGATGAACATCCCTGTGCTGTTTTTTCTGCTACTGTCTTCAGTCCACTGTGATCAGAGTCCTCTAGTGCTCTCGGGGTCAGTGGTAGGGGATTTCCTCTGCTCCACCGAGTGAGTCCCAGCCTCAGTTCTCAGCCAGCCATAACCTTGCAGGATGTTCCACCCCATCCTTATCTCTGTCTCTTTGATTTCAGTGGCATTCAGGGTTAAGGAATTTTTTTTTTTCTGCCAGTGTAGGCTGTTTCTGTCCCACCTCCACTGACTTTAGATCCGGGCTCCCCCAGACCTCTAAGATCTTTCACATTTGTTTCTCCCTATGCCCAGGACCAACAAAGCAGAAGCCCAAGCAAAATGGGCTTCATTACTTCTTCTAGATCTGACTCAGTCTCCTGAGAATTGCACAGTCATTGGACCTGCTTTGGGAATAAAGCCCGTGAGTTGGGAAGCACTTTACTATTCTTATCATAGATTCTGGGCTGTTTGCTAGTGGGAGACTAGGTGATTGATTGTCTAGCTGTGGCCAACCTCTTGGCTTCCTCCCTAGAGCAATTTTGTGTTTTAGGGATGCTTAGTCTCTGGCCATGTGCTGGGAGCTGAGCCCGTAGCAGGGATGCACTTTCATGTTCTTATTACAGACTTTGGGCCATGTCCTGATGGTTCAACTGGCTCTGTGGACAGTGGCATCTGAGGAGTTAAGCTCAGCTGCTGCTGTCCCCTTGGTTTCTTCCCTCGAAAGTTTTGTGTGATTCACAAGGTGGTACAGTGCCCAGGTTAGAGGCTGCTTTGTCTCTTATTCTGGCTTTGTCCTTTCCTGTGCATATTTCACCTGTTCACTGTCCAGTGGAAGTTGTCACATAGGTGCAAACTGACTGACTGTGGTGGTATCTCAGAGCTATCTGTGACTGCTACTTCCTCTATACTGCCACAAAGCTCCCTGGTCACATTTTCTTGCGGTAGAGATGTTGTCTTTCTTCCAAAGTTCTCTCACATAGTAGTTTGGCACAAATCTCACATTATTTCCCATTAACAGGACACTGCAGTACCAAACCTGATGTGATCTTCAAGTTGGAGCAAGGATCTGGGCCATGCATGGTAGAAGAAGTCCCAAGCCAGAGCCTCCCAGGTCAGTTGATGTATACTGGGCAGGGAGATCCAGATGATGAGAGCTCATCAGATATTCACCAAGAAGAGCTATTCTCACTATTTTTCCTCATGTACCAACAGCTAGTCTCATTTTTTGTAGACTTGTGTTCTGCAGTTTAGAAAGACAGCTGTCACATATAAGTCCATTTTTTTGTTGTTGTTCACGTATATTTACCAAAAAGCCAATTCTTTTTTTTGAGGGATGTAGGGGAGGGCTGTTGGGGAGCGAACTCAGACTCTTGTGCTTGCTAGGCAAGCTTTCTACCACTTGAGATAAATCCCCAACCTCCACCCCCAACATTTGCTCTTTGATTACCTCATAGACAGTGGTCTTTTTTAATTATGAAGATTAATACATGGTAATGATACAAATGCATTTTGTTGAGAGATAATATTGAACCAAATATATGGTGTTTGGTAGTTAGATGAAAGCCACAAAGAATGTTTTCTGAGGATTTGATGAAGAATAGAATATGGCATTTTATTTTAGGAATAGTGTCTAATATGTGGCCTGCCTTTTTAAAAAACATTATAAGAAAAATTATTAGAATTGCATTAAATCTGTATAGTAGTTTAGGAAGTATAGCCATTTTCACGATGTTGGTTCTTCCTACCCAGGAACATGGGATGTCCTTCCATTTTTTGATATCCTTTTCAATTTCTTTTTTTAGGGTGCTGTAGTTTTCAATGTAAAGGTCTTTTACTTCTTTTGTTAGATAGATTCCTAAGTATTTTATTTTTTTGTG
>PVJO010016877.1:0-40727 GCA_004026905.1 Hystrix cristata
TGAGAGATAATGAAAATATCATTACCTTATCTAAAGCTAGCACTACAAAGGAATATGATTATTTTCACATTATTTTATATAAAGTGAGTTTTATCTTATATTTGATAAATCATTTCTCCAAATATAATGAAGCATTTTTATCTTTATTTGGCTTCTTCTTAAATATAATTGGCATTTAAATTATTGCTACACTGCAATGTGCCAAGTGTCCAGAGTTAAGTGGACTTGTAACATATTTGCAGTGGTTGATGTAATTCATATAAATTGGAGAACTTATACTTATGTAAGGGTATTTTCACACTTTCCTTTTTCAATCTCAGTAATTTCAGTGTTTATAATTGATTGAGGCATGTATTTCTGGGTTGTGGAATTATTTTAGAGATCAAATATATAGTCGTAAATACACGTGTTAATAATCATTAGTTCTAGTGACAAGATAGAAAAAGCATTATCATCAAATTCATATTTGACCAACAGAAACGGAACTTATCTAAGCGATGAGCTGTTGTACCTTGAGGACAGATCTCATGTTCTTCAAGGACACATATAACACATTACTTGACAATTCACTCTGGGGATTATCAACTTAGGAAACATTTATATGGATAATACCCTAAAGCTGTAGTTTAAACACATTGCTTTTCACCTGATTTTTCCCAAAAGAGAGAGATTTCTGATTCCTGTATATGAAAGCCGTTAATCCGAGCTTTCTCTTCTTCAGAGTAATCCCTAGCGCCATTCATATTTTCTGACCTTACTGCATGCCTAAAACCCGACCTTGAATTCTTTTTTATAATGACAGAAATAGACATGGCAATGCCCGAAGGATTTCCACTAGTGCATGATACCATAAAGTCACTGGATTTTAAAATGTTGCCCACCCCTCTTGTGGTGCTACTGCCATTCTCCATTCAATTCCCACACTACTCTTTATGAAAACTTCCAGCTATGAAAGGAAAATCATTTGGGAATCGAGCTTACTGCAGACGTTCAATTCTGTGAGGCACAGGCATACCTCCCTTCCCACTTTCGTGTTCTTCCCCACCTTCCCAAAGGCAAACAGGATTTCCAAGACTTCTCAAGAGGAAATGTCTCCTGAAGCTGGACAAGGCTCTAAACTACTCTGATCAGAAAATCTACACTTAACTATTTCCAAGTCTACATGCCAAAGAACTTCAGGCAGGACTGTTTCCAGGAAACATACTTAACAGCGTAGAAATGCGGTCGATTTCAGTCTAGAATTCCCTCCACAGAGTTGAGTCCTGTAGGTGTCAACAAGTGCCTGCAAACACTTGAGAAGTCATGTGGCCAAGGAAAATGATCAAACCAAACTGAAAAGATACAGGGAGGCCTACTCTTTAAGAACTTTACCCAAATACAAACATCTGTTCTGCTATAAAGGAATTACTACAAAGGCCTTTAGTACTGTTATTTTTCCTATAAACACGACAGGGCTGGGAGATGGTTACAGGCAGGTAACCCCTCATTCTTTCTCTTTAAACATCTCAGCATTTTGCATGGCCACCCTCATATAAAAAAGACATTTGCACACTGGGCATGGTGGGGCACGCCTGTAATCCCAGCACTCGGGAGGCTGAGGCAAGAGGATGGCCTCGAATTCGAGGCCAGCCTGGCCTACATAGCAAGATCCTGTCTCAGAAGACCAAAGAGGGGAAAAAAAAAAGAAGAAAGAAAGAAAAACATTCGCAGAATAACAGAATTGGACTGGATCTTGAGGGTCAAGCCCTCTTGGATTTGATAATTAAAAACGAGACCCTCTTATACCGTCTCACTTGAACAGCACATGATGATTACTGGTGAACGGGCTGTGTGACCATCTGCACTTCCACAGAAAGCCTGCAGGACGCTGCCTTTAAGAGGTTCTAAAATAACTTTTTAATGTAAAGCAAATTTATTTGATATGAGAATGTTCCAAGTTCCTTTCTATTGGTGTGACATTCAGTTGCTGGTTTGTTTGGTTTGTGAGTTTTTTTTTTTTAATTTGGTTAAAAAAAAACCAAAAGCAATGCAAATCCCCTATAATAGCTTTTAAAGACATATAGTTTCCTTTCTGGACTGAGCACTGATGTTTGGAAAGGGTGGAGATTGGGACAATTTTATATCCATGTGGGGGTACCAAACGGACACCTCTGATGAAGTGTTTAGAAGGCTTCTCAGATCCCTTCTCACATGCTGGCTATCGGTCTAAGAGGTCTTTACTCACCACGGCAGGCTCTGTGGCTGACAGTAACGCGGCTGCCCTCGGCATTCCCGGGACTGGCTATGCAAGGTGCACCCTTGGGGCAACCATCGGCTGCTCAGAGGAAGCAGTTTGGTCCACAGCAGTTTGCAGCCACACTTGTCGTCAGAAAAGACTGCAAAACCCTCAAGTGCCCCACGAAGAAGTGCCTCCCATGTGCCCCTTACTCCTCCCGGTGCCTCAGTGACCAAGACTGGTTCCTGTTCAAGCTCCTGGTCCCACTGTGTTAGAACTCATTTATCTTTCAGGATGGGATTACCTCAGAATAAGAACCAAAATGATCTTTCAATACTATAGATACTGTTCCTTCCAAACTGAATATTAGTTGTCATCTAAGCCCTGATACACACCACACACCGAGATACACACACACACACAAAGAAAATTCTAGATATTTCAAGGTTAAGAATCTCCTTATACAAACAATTGCCTCAGAATAGCAATATGATTGCAGACAAATGAGATTTTTCTTCTGAAGTATAATTTTCTCATCTATTTTGCATTTCAAAGCATGTCCAAAGCCCAAAGGCATCCCTTAAAAACTCATCTGGAAATTTTTCCTGTCACTTGTATATAACAGTGTGCGAGTTTACATAGCATTATGAGTTGGATAGTACTCAGACTCTTACAGGTTTTCAAAAAGAAAAATGGCAAGAAAGATGGCAGGTTACAAGGTTATAAACCTCCTTTTGTTTTGAGCAGAACACAATGTAAGCCTAAAATTACACAAGGGCAAAGAAAATTAGTTTTTTTTCTCTAGACAATGAGTGTCTGATTAAGGGTCTTTTCTTTTGGGTCTTTGGGTGGAGAAGAAAGGCCTGGAGGAATGGAGAGCAATCCTGCTAGAGCAGCCTACTGTACAAAATGATCTCTCAACTTATTTTCACAATGTACATTTTACTCTTCCTCAGGTTAAAAGTACTTACTGCCAGGGACTTTGAATTGGAAAAATAAGACATCTACTTTATTTACCCAGGGTAGCAACATTAACAAGAACAAAAAATAAATGGGCTGAGAAATCCCCAACGGTAAGTTTGGTTTCAAATTTAAATGAACTCTGATCGATCATAGGAAGAATAAACAGATTATACAAACGATCATAAGAACCCCATCCGAGTGGCCTTCAGGCTCTGGGCCCTGATGTCCATTTCAGGGGTGACTGTGGCTGGCTGGGCTAAGATGTTAAGAAATGTGTTATGTGATCCTCATAACTAACTATCCTGAATGCATATGCACAAGGCACAGTTTCGACAAGTCAAATCTTTCTAGATAAAGTCTGTTTTACTTTTTTCTACTTTCTTCTACATTTATACCCAAAAGACTATTTAAAATGACTGAATGGTCTTCCTGTCTTTCTACCACTGGATGAGACACTGTGATAGAGATAAATCTGGCAACGAAGGTAATAAACAAAGGTAAGCTTTTGTAATGGTAGAAGAAAAGCAAAAACAATACAAAAGGAATACTCTTGAGCTTCTAAAAAAATGTAAGGGAAAAAAATTCCATTAGAAAATTTTACAAGATAATTATCTATTACCAAGTTCACAGTAGTGTGTTCTGATCATCACTTCAAAGATAAACCTTAATAGAAAATACCAACATATCTAATGATACATCTGGGAACATGCTATTCATTTCTGATCAAGGCAATCTGTAGTTGTCCCAAGAATTAATATTTTTTTTATTAATTAGAAGCCCAAGTTACACACTATCAAGCAGCCTTTACAGAAGTATGCTTTAAAATTTTTTTATATAATTAAAAATGCTTATAATCAACTAAAAAATCCTGCATTCGTGAAGGTTAAATTTATTTCTTATAAAATACTGATTAATAACTTTAAAAATCCTGCATTCATGAAGGTTAAATTTATTTCTTATAAAATGCTGATTAAAGCCATTTGTAATGTTGAGAAAGTACTTAAGAAGGGATTTCTTCTTATATTATGTGAATAAATTATTCTTAGGCTCTTTTTTAATTGTCAGAATCATTAAATAAGAGGGTGGGAAATAACCCTTTCTATTCATAATGAAAACAGCATTCACCACTTCTGGCTATTTTATCTCCATGAGAACAAAATGTGATGTACCAAAATATTGAAAATTAAAAGAAAACTGAAAATGCTCATTGGATTTTAAGCACAACAGCTTATAATTTATTGATCATAATTTTCAGAGAAAGCCAGAAAGCAACACCTGGATACACAGCTGAGTTATACTAGCTAAAGGAACCAGATTATTTGCCACTATCAGGCACTCAGGTGTTTAATCTTCAGTATCATTCAGATAGCTTTAAGGATCCTTCAAAACATGACAGTGAGTAAGGCAAGAGAGGGCCTGCGTGATCCCCTGGTGTCCGATGCTCCCCACTGGGCCACGTTTGGAACGCCAGCATCCCCAGACTGGCTGCCTCGATGTTTCATTCTCTTCAGGATGGTGCCGCTGACTTTTCAGCAATCAGGAAAAGGAACATTTCTCAGCCTTGGCTGGCTCTTCCTCTGGACTACTTAATGCACTTCATTATTGTCTGACACCATCCTGCTAGATGCTTTACACACCTAAGGAGTCCCTTGGAGCCACCATTGTAGGTCAAAGTAACTCCACGACTTCAGTAACCCCTAAGGAAACTATGAGGCCATAAGAAGGAGTCACAGACACAACAACAATCCTGCCTTAAGGTGCCTGGCAATTCCTCGGGTGAGAAGACTCGCTTCCTGGCCTAGAGCTCCTAGGGGTCCAGGCAGAAGCTTGGAGGAGGCTGGCTACAAAGGAGTGGCTCCCACTCAGGGCAGCGCCTAGCCATTCTCCAGGAAGATGCGAGAAGTTCCTGGAGTCAGGGGTGGGGGTAATTTTTGTGGGCCTGCAGTTTTTCTTCTGAATCCATCTACAGGTCCCCAAAAGGGCAAACACTCAAGTCTGCATCAATACAGCTGGCCTTATTTGGGGAGTAACATTGCCAGTGTAACATCACTAAAGGAAAATCATTCCCTTTTCACTCTCCACTAGACTCTTTTTTGTTGTCCCCTGGACACGTTAGGACTATTTTTGCCCCTTATACCCCAAGATGTGGGATGGCGATCCAAAGAAGACAAGTCCCTGATGATGCATACAGAGTTAGCTGCTGGCTTGAGCAAAACTCCTTGAAAGTGCAGGAAAAGTGCAACCAACTCTCCCAAGAAAGGCAGAAGAAAAGATGCCAGAATTCAAGGTGGATCTAGAAGAGTGAAAGGTCTCTCCCCATCAAGGATTCCCCATCTGGGCAGCACTAACGGATGCCACACATAGAAGAGGCCAGTGGGGCAAGCTCGTCCCCACGGCAGTGAAGGCAGAAAAGCCAGGAGGAGCTGGGAGGGGAGGAACCAACACTGGATCACGTCCACTACCTGCGCCAGCTCCTTTACTTACATAAGCTTTTATAAGCAACCTTCTAAAGGGATCGTGTTGTCTCACGCTAAACTGGGCTCAGTGAGGTGACATAATTTTCCCAGCATCTCACACCTCTCACGTGGTGATGCTCAAAGTCTCTTGTGATTTTCAAATTATCCCTAGCAATGGGCTCTTTTATCAAACAAAAATCCCATTTAAATCATAAGTAACCCAGATAAACCACAAGTCGATTGTGTATTTTTAAAACTGTCTTTGAGGGAGAGCCACTTCAGGAAGGCAGCAGATGGCCGTGGGTTCTGCAGAGAATGGAAGAGGAAGTGAGAGATCCCAGATGAGATCCCTTCGGAGATGAGAGCCCATCACAGAAGGTCCAGGAAGGCTGCTTAACCAGCCTTTGGAGGTGAACCTGCAGTTTGCAATTCCTCAAATCCTCTGCCATCAACTATGGACAAAAACCCTTTTTCTTGACCCTATATTTATATTTTAAAATGATAATCAACACCAACTTTTTATTTGTACATCTCAACAGAAAAGAAAAAAAACACAAGGTTTCCTCCATTCTCTGGGTGTAATACCAAGCTACTATGTCTGTCTGTCATAGCACCAAACAGCTCAAACAGCTTAAGAACCGTCCCGTGGTGTCCTGCAGTTCCCACACAAATGGGGCTGACATTATCGGGGCACTGTACCCAGAGCAAAGTCAGGGGAGTCTCCATGGCCAACCCCCGTCCTTCCCCCAGCTTTGGCGACAGACAAGTACATCCAAGGCAGAGTTCCACAAACAGAAAAATCTTCTGTGAACAAGAAAACAGCTCCTCTGCCCTCCTCAGTGGTCACCTTCAGAGATGGTTTATGCGAAGGCGCGGAGGGAAAGTTTTTTATTCTTGGTCAACAGCTAGCAAGAGGACGGTCATCAATTATGATATATTCCTGGCAAGGGTCATAGGTAAGTAATAGACACTTTTGCCAAGACAGCTAAGACCACTGATGATGTTCCCATGTCAGTATTCAAGTGAGAAAAGTGCCAAAGGGTCCAGTACAGGTTTCTCATTTAACAGGAGCCCCTGACTGCAGGACGCTAACTCCCACAGGACTTACAGTCCAAGAGGCTTTTCATTTCATATTTTAAATAATACTTGAGGGAGTACCATGAACACAATAAGTACTATGAAGCATGTCAATAACTTCATTTTATATAAGAGGGGATTTTTGAATCTTAGTCTTTTAACATCTTGAAAAAATGTTTTGAAAAATGAAAGGACTGTATTAGAAGTTCACAACAAATGTAAAGTAAATGTAGATAATCACCTCTAATTGACAGTGCTCAAGCAAGGCTAATTTTCAATTTTTGCACAGTAGTTTCATGTGGTTCTTCACTGTGTCTTTTCGTGCAGAACAATCAGAAGAGGGATGTGATGTCCCTCAGCGGCCACCACCATGACATACAGAATAGGCTAAGTGAAGCTCCCAAAGGAAAAAGCTAAACCCAACCTCCGACAGCAGGTGTCTTTCTAATATTAATGAGCCAAAGGCATTCACAATAAAAGCCAGGGTAACACTCAGAATCTTCCACTAGCTGTTCAAGCTCTTCTCTCTTAAATTATGCACTTTCCTTAAACTATCCCGAAAATAAGTACTCCACTTTGAGAAGCCTAAAGTATTCTTTGTGGTTTTAAGATTATCTATCATAAAAATAATATATGAATTAGTAATAAAACTGTAAATGCCTTAAAAAGTGCAAAGATCTAGTAAGTTGGAAGGCAACAGCAGGGCTGATAGTAGGAGGAGATTAATCATCACGTAATAATAACATTGATCTTCAGATGAGCTACTTTATCACTCTTTCACTGTGAAAGTACAACTTGTATGTCTATTCTGTCCTAAATGTATCAAGCTATGACACAAACTTCAAGAAAAAAGTTCAGTAATTTTTAATCCCATTTCACCCAAAAATGCGAAGGATCTACTACATGTGGGTTACACTAGAGGATTAAATTGGAGAAAGAAACCGAATCTTCAGAACAGGCTCAGGAAAGACCATGTGCACACAAAGCCTGATTGCTCATATTCTCCACCTCTCATTAAAAACTTCACACCTGCTTTTCTTCACACTGCTACTTAGTATCTCTCCAGCCTCTCTGAAATGTGGAAATCCCCACAGCATGCTCCTGAGCCACCTTCTCTGTTTAGTCTCCTTTCTCTCTGTAGCTTTATTGCCAACTACAAACTAATGGCTCAAATTTATCTCAATACCAAATTTCTCCCCTGAGCTCCAGACTCATCTGTCAGAATGTCTACTTACTCTTTCCTCAGAGATGTGTCACAGGGATGGTAAATCCAGTATGTCCAGAACTGAACTCACGAACTGGACCCAGGAAGAGTCTCCCTCATCCATGCAAATGCTGCAGCCACCTATCCACTTGCTCGGGCAAGGTCTTGGAGTCTCCTGGACCACAATTTCCCATGCACTATCATTGTCTGCTGATGCTCCCTCCAAAAGCTAGCTTATCTTTGCCCATTCTCTCCAACATCACTACACTACACAATTGAAGGCCCTGCTCTCTTTCTTTATGCCTGCTTGTGTTCTCCAACTCCTTCACCACAAGACCACCAAAGTGGTCCAAACGTCTGAGTTACCATTGCCCTCAAGTCACTGTGTGATGAGTCCTTGCCCTCCTTCTACCCCCTCTACTCTGCTCATTTTGACCAGCAAAGAGGTTCTCTTTTTATTTCTCAAAAATACTAAACTCCTTTCTTCAATTGTTCGGCATGGGTTTTTTTCCTCTGGCTCTTACTTTCTTTGCACTAGCTCCTCCGGCCTCTGCTCTCATCTTAGAAGGTATTTCCTGCAGGAGGCACTCTTCAACCATCTTCATGGCACTGATCACACTTATAACCATGTAGTTATTGATGGTGCCTCCACCCTGAGTTTATAAATTCCTGCCCGCCCTGTTCACGGCTGTTCTCAGCATCACACATAGCCAACACCTGAAACACAGCAGGTCCCCATGCGTATCTGGTGACTGAATGAATGCTGGTCTAAAGAGGCTTCCTGGCATGCTCCAAATCTTCGATCCTGACGGCCTGGTCCTTAAGGGGGAGCTGATGTCAGCCCAAATGTCAGAGCTTCTTTTTAACACATGTATGTCACCTGCATGACTCAAGGGCCATGATGAGGAGGAGAAAAGCCTGGATCTAAACCCTGTATCTACACCTGCCTTGGAACACGCATGTTAGAGAAGTGAGCTGCCTCTCCAGGCCTCAGATTTTTCACTTTTACCTGAAAAATACTCTTTGCAGCTCTCATACTCTGATTGCCTAAATACACATTATTCTGAACACACAACAAAACTTGGTTCACAACCAGATTAAAATACCTCCCATTTGGCCTTGTAATTCTCCAAGGCAGCGTCACTTTCATGTGACCACATGCATTCTAAGAACCTTGGATTAGAATTCAGGTCCATCAGGCAGGTCCTCTAGCTGATGGATGCAGACACCCAGGCTTCTGCCCCCGCATTTTCCTTCTGAAACTAGAAATGACCGTGAGGATGGCGCCCAGGGAAGGCCTCATGGAGGTCAGGATTCTGGCGGGTACTTCCTGTGTTACTCAAAGTCCACAGTGCCCCACTGCCTCGGTGTTCCCCATGAGCCCTCCAGTGTCCTATCACTGCAGCCTCCAACTCCCACCTCACCAGCTGTCTCCTGGGGGTCTTTGCCCTTCCCGTTCCTTCTCGCTGGCACATTCCCCTCCAGGTCAGTCTAATGACTCCTTCCGTTGGTTCACTCAAGTCTCTTTTCCTTATCAGATGTCAGCGGTGATGGTACTACGCTAGCCCCACCCCAACTGCTTCCTGTCTTTCTTTCTTTTTAGTGTCACAACAAATTGTGTGTGTGTGTTATCTGTGTCCTCGAGCTCTAATGAAAGGGTATAAAGACGGAAACTTTGTTATGTTCCCTGTAACATGTCCAGTCTCTAGCAAGCACTCTGAAAGGATGTACTACATGAATAAATAAAGGAAAGAACGAGTCATCCTCTAGCAGAAATCAAGCAGGGAAGGGCACTGTGCAAAGGCAGGGCAGGGTGGAGTCAAGAAGGACTTGGAGGTTGAGCTTAGGTCACTGTCCCCCAGGGCAGGAGGGCCAAGATGCAGTCCTGCATGCACGCAGCTAAAGAAGGGGGGGCTGGCTGCACGGGCTGCAGGTAGGAACGAGTCCCTGGGGCCTGCCAGCGGGCCAGCCGCCGGGCCTCCTGCCAAGTGAGCAGACGAGCCTCGGCAGCTGGGGCAGAGCAGCGACTCCCTGGGGCAGTCTCTGTAGAAACGAGGGTGAGGACGCAGGTGGCTTTGCTACCTGGAGACAGATGGCGTGTGCCATCTTTTTCCTCTGTCTTCTTTTCGTAACTTGGCTGTTGGAATTACTTAACCAAATTTCAAACTTAAGGCCTTCATGATTTCACTAACTACCATCTCTGTTCTCCAAACTTAGACTCAGGGAGTCTCGTGCACCATCTTATTTCAAACTCTTACTCCTGGTCTAAGTACTTAAGAGTCTTACTCGATGACTCTCTAACCTCCAAATTCCTTGAAGGAAGCCTGTTATTCTCCCAGCACCAAACACAGTGGCAGGAATTTAGGGTGCTCTCAACAAATACCTGATGACTCAGTAACTGCATTTTGAAATAGGTCTCCCACAAAACACTGGGCTAGATATTCATGAAGAAGCATGATCAAGTCTATGCTACTATTATCTTACATTCAATGATGCATGTTCTGGCTGAAAAGTTGCAGGACTGGGGGGCGCACAGAACGAGGAATGGCCACCGGTCAAGGAAGATGTGCCTAGACCAGATGAGGCTAACCAAACTTGTACCTAACATGTGGACTTTATAGAGATTTCAACCACACTGGGGGGAAGAGATACATATGGAAAAATTAGTATATCCTTGTATTGTATATTTTTTAATATTTCAATTTTTAACATGTTGACTACTATTTACATTAGGATTAATATTCACAATTCAGTTAATATATTTAAATTTTGTCAAAGAAATTATTTTATCTTTTTATAAAAAGATCAAATGCTTAAACGTGACTATATACAAGGGTAGGTTTTTTCTAAATATATAGACTATTTGATAGAATGTGGTATAATTAATTCAGCAAACATTTACCAAATACATACAGTATGCAAGTCACATGCCAGGCATTGCTAAAAATTATATAAGCTTCAAGTAAACTCTATGGTGGACACACTAAGTTATATACACGCTACTGAGATTTATATTTATTTACATCTATTTACAGATGTATTACATTTGCTCATCTATTTGTTTACATTGATATATTTAACACTTATATTTGTATTACAACTCCTTCGAAGGTTTCCACACTTTGGCTAAAGAGGGATAAGTGGAACATCTTGCACATAGCTACAGAGGCATCCCTGCTTCTATCTCCAAAATGTGTCATCACAGTGAGGTACCACTTTGCATTCTTAAGCCCAACCCCTACTTTTAATACATGGCCTCAAACATCATGCTCCAGAAACATGGCCTTCTAATGGCTTCCCAGGGCAAAGCCATCCCGTTTCCTTCCTCCTCGGATGTGTGAGGCTGGCCCCTTAGCATCTTGCACACCTCAGCTCAGAGTCTTGGAGGTCTTCCCTGCCACCATCCTATGACATCAGACACCTTGGCTTTCCTCCTAGCACTTTCTTCCTCCCCAAGCTGCTTTGCTTACTTACGTGTTTACTGTTTGTCATCTCCATCTAGGATGCAAATTCCACCACAACCTTCGTTTTAATTTCTACCTGATCCCCAGTGGCAAGCTCACACTTATTGAATCACTTATTAATGAATGAACTTTCTATGAAGCTCAATCAGGTTTACTATTTTACCCACATCATCAAAACTTTCATATATCAGTCAGTGAATAATAATGGTTTCCTTCACAGTTTTCTACATTATCACTGTGTAAAATGTCTCACTTTGAACAAAAGGGGTCACAAGTATAATGTAACAGTATCTACTCAATCGATCTTCCTAAATAATTATTTGTTAGGCAAATGAATGTAAATAGTTTTGTCCAAAATTACCAGCTGAGATCCATAAACAATATTTTCCTTCAATGTACAAGAAAACTAAAATAATTTTTACTTTAGATGTGAATTATTTTTATAGAAAAATAGTATTTTTGAGAAGTTGAAATTGACCCTCAAAACCTCCTTAAAGTGACGGTTAATGGTTTAATAGTTCCCTTGTAGCAATGTTTTGAGATAACAACAACAAAAAGCCTACAATTTAAATACGATCCAAATTCCTCCTTCTTGTGGAATAAATCGAAGTTAACCACTATGAAAACTGAATACTACAATGTGGTTCACTTTTCTTTGGAAAAGAGTAGAATCACAAAATTTAGGATCTTGTTTGGTTTGTTTGGGGGAACTAATGACTCACAGAGCACAGGTTCTCGGGGGCAGGGGGGAGCGTGTGCTTTTACACTTCCCGGGTCACCATCTGGGGACTCAGCCAGGACCAAAACAGGCGCACGCTTGGCCTCACTTGGGCGGCAGGCTGGGGCCATGTGCAGCACCAGCCACAGGTGGGACATCTGCGATGTCAGGACCTGTCCCCAAGGCTGCAGACTTAGGGGGACAGGCCTCACAACTGGGGCTGTTGTCCCAAAGCTCCTTCTCTTTCCCGTTGTTCTACACCGTGGTCTGAAGATTCCTCCACCGGGGTGAAGATCGCTGGCTTCAAAAAATCATTCAAAGCTCATTTTGTCTCTAATGGACCCTACTGTGAAACATTTGTAAGTTTTTCAAAGTGGAGTGAAAGGTTTATCATAATATTTAACCTGTCTACATTCTACAGGAGGGTTTTTGGTAACAAAAGAACACAAAGGGCAGCTAGTATAGTATTCATCTTGAATGGTAGCTGTTCTTATTTAAAAACAAAACAAACACAAAAACCCAGCTGGTAAGAGAATGGTGAGGAGTATTTGTATGTACTATCAATCACCTTCATTCTTGATGTTAAATACCAAGTCTTAAAACCTTTCTATTCTTTGACCCAAGAACTATCCTTCTCTAGATCTTCCTTAAAGAAATAATCTGATAAAAATACATAAAATAGGATGCAAATATAACCTTTCCATTTTAGGCACTGATTTTGCATCCTTTGTCTTAAAAAAAAAATCAGCAATCTGAAATCTGAACAAAGATTCCCTCAAAGTGCTATTTATAACACAAATATGTGGAAAAAGCCTAAGGGTCCAATTTTAAGGAAACAGTTAATAAATTATGATATACCCATGTAATCCAACATCACACAGATATTAATAAAGTTGCATAGAGGTTGGAAAATACTTAGGACATACAAGTAGGCAAACAAAACAGGTCGTTACATTAACTATGGAAAAAATTCATTAAAAATAAGGAAGAAGAAAATGCCAAAATGTTATGAGTGCCTTTGGGTAATAAGATTATAGGTACATTTTCTCCCTGAATTTTTAATACTTAATGCATTTTCCGAAGTTTTTATTGGAAGTACGTATTGCTGTTATGCTTAGAAATAATAACGTCTCTTCAGAAACCCTAAGTAACTATTGCATTACAAATATTTGCACATGTATGTTCACTGTGTTCCTAAAGGAGTCAAAGTTTGTCGCCTGCGCCAACATCAGCTTTGAGAAAGTATTGAGAGTCTGGCTTCAGCCTGAATTTCAGATGAAAGATGCTGATTCTCAAATGGAAAATATTTGCTTTTCAGCACCTCTGCAATTAGCTACTTGCAAAAGAGTTTGCATTATTTTTGTTTCATTAATCTCCAATATTTCTATATCGCTACCAGCTTTCTTTCACTGTATTACAATCATTTATTTCCGTTTGGCTGCCTTATTATATTACGTGACTCGATCCCCATTCTCAAAATCTCACCATCCAATGTGAACAAAAACATGAATACTCCTTGACCCCTAGATTAGCCAAACATTGCCAAAGCCGGCCACCTTGAAAGACAGCTCCCTTTTTATTACCTATAGTATTAGGCTGTCTAAATCTCGCTTCCTTCTAATATGCTTTATTAAGATACAGAATCATAGGATTACACCTGCTTCAACCCAGAGAAAGCCCTCTCCCAAACCACCCAACACAAGCCTAAATCCTAGCAGGAATGTCTCTCTTACTGAGATGCCCTACATCTCCCTGTGCTGTGCATTTTCTCTTGCTGCAAACAATGTGTTCAACCCCAGGTGGGTTCCTGGAGGTCTCTGGCTGGAAGGCACTGAGAAGTCCTCAGAGCTACCTGGAATCCCCTCCTCTATTCACCACCATACACAGTCACAGAACTTACTTCGTCTGGGAAACCCCTCCCGGTTGGCTTTCAGCCTCGTAGATGGTCCCATTCCTTTCGGGGGTCATAACATTTATGTTCAGCTACTGCTATTAAATTTGAATTTGATAATGTTAGCTAGCACTATGCTCTTGATTGCTCTCTGAAAGATTCTTCCAACTCAAAATCACAGTATCCTATTGTGTTGTTTTAAAAGTTTTATGTATTGTTGTTTTACTTCCCCAATAAGCTATGAGACTCTCGCAAATATGTCTATTTTCATATACCTTCTCATTATCCTTTCTCTTATGTCTCTCTTTCTCATACACATACACACAGTCTTTTATACATACAACTGGTCATATGTCTTGTAGATACAAACTTGTCCTTCATTTGTTGAGAAATGATATGATGTCATTCATACTCCATTAGTAAATCCTTTCAAAAGAGAATCTTCAAGTACAGACTTCTGTAACTAGAGCATGTTCCACATACCTACTGCATTCAGGATGTGTTAGTTTTCGCTCTCTTTCTCCTTTCCCTCCTTCTCTGTATTCCTTGTTTTTCATATCTCACAGGGCAAAGAATCTGTATGTAAGAAGGTAACTTCAGGCCATGGCCGTTGGCAGAGGTCCCTTCTCTTTAATCGAAATCAGTGACTAAAATTAAGCTTCCTAAACATCTGACTTGCTGACGTATCTATCCTGCATAATGACAGAGATCCTGAACAGAGCGGGGAAACCTACTAGATTATTAAATTTTCAGCCAAAGCTGAATATAATCCTGCTGGACAACTGGTCTGCTCTTATTTCACACTCAGAAGTCTTAAAGTGAGCTCCCTGTCTTCCCTCCCAACCACATGCCCCTGCTGACGTTCCCAAATCTATCACTAAGACTTGAAATTGACCTGCTCCGTTAGGACCAGGAAGGCTCCCGGAAGGTCCAGGATGAACTCTGGATTCAGGCGGATCTGGCATTCCACGCTGTCTCCTTCACATTCCAGTCTGGCACCAGGAGCTCAGGCATACAAATTAACTTCTCCAAGCCTCCATTTCCTGGCTCAAAAAGTAGGGTAGGGGGATATTTACCCTCCCAGAACAGTAATGAAGATTTTGCAAGACTGCATATCTAAGGCACACAGCAGATGCTCTACAGATGTTAGCTCTCCCTTCTCTCACAATGCCTAATAACTAACAGAATCCTGTCTCCATCTGAGGAGCTGCCCATTCCATATTCTTACTGACTTACACCAGGAAGGATATTTAAAGCTAGGGCAGATGGTAGAGTTCCAGTTCTCAGATCCACAGTCAAACCCCAGTTGTGCTGTTGATCTGCCCACCCGTTCAACTTCCCGAGACTGCTCCTTTCTATCGCCCAAGCCCCACCAAGAATCTATGCCTGTGTTCTTTGCCAGGCACTCTCGTCCAGCTTCTCTCTGCACGTGGACGCCCTGCACTCGCCCTAGTAACCTCAGTTCTGCACCTCAGTCTGAGCTGGAGGTCTGGCACTCTGGCTGTGGGTTAGAAGGCCTGCTGAACCCATCCAGTGAGGTATGGTGTGGCGGATTCTGACCTCGGGCTTGAGAGAGAGCGCGCAGTGGTTAAAGCACAGGATCTGGTGTCAAATTGCTAGGTTTTGAATTCAGCTTTATCACGTAATGACCACATAGCCTTAAGTTATTATCTCCCCAAACTTTTAGTTATCTTACCCTAAAGGGCTCTTGTGAGGTTTCAATATAATGAACTTACAGCATATAACACGGGACCTGCTGTACCAGGTGAGTTCTCAGTAGAAGTCAATTCTATGCCTGCCCCTGGGACTCACGGCGACCATGGGCCTTCTTTCTACACAGTCTAGTTGCTGCTAACTTATCCACCACCACATATGGCCATTTCTCCTACTGGCCCAGCCCGTCTCCCTGTTCAGGTCCCTTCTGATCCATTTCATTCCACAAACACTGTTATGAACACAGCTGCTCCTTCATCCTGACATTCAGCCTTGCCAGGGTTTCACGATGTCATTCACACTTTCTTCCTGCCAACTTTCTAATCTAGGACCAATCTTAGCTTCTGTCTCCTACATGATGCCCCAAACCTGTGCCTGCCTCTCCCCTCTGCTGTCTCCAACAAATCCGATGAATCTGCACAGGTAACAGTTCATGTTCCTCACTTCGCTTGGCTGTTCAAAATTTCACTGGCTCTACAATGCCCAAAATAAGAGTATTCAGCCTATCATCAAGGGCAAAGCCTCTGAAAACAAAATCAATGGGCTAGAAATAAGGCACACAGATATTTACTAAAAGTACACAGATATGGGTAAATCATCAATTCCTCAGTCAATAATATTGTGGAAACCACAGTCCTTTTGACAAAGTCTAGACAGGAAGGCATTATTTCATCATTAAGTTTTGTCTTGGTTGAAAAAAAGGGCCCACTTCTGGGAAATGCATGGCTTTGAGCACCTTGGCTACCTCTATCTGCAAACTCTACATCATTATGTTGGACAGACCACTTACACCCAGTAGCAGACATACTATTTTAGTTGGCAGAGTCATTTGCTTGGAGAACCACAGCTCAATATGATCTACACAGAACCAGCCTCCTTCTCCCCACAGAGCCACCACCACCAGAACCACATGCATGTGGGGCTGGGCACAGGATTTCACCTGAGACTATCAGAGGAACTCGCCGCTGGACAGAGAGACTGATTCAGTGACCACCAAGCAGGGCAGTGGGAACCCCTTGATGAGATTTTTATAACTGTGATCGAGAAGAAATAGGCTCTCTCTTTCTTATGGATCCTGTCCTAAGAGCCTGAACTCGGAACTATGAGCAGGGTTGACCCAGAGAGAAGTGAATTTGAGAAATGAAGAGAGAAAGAATCCTGAAAAAGGTCACGTGAGTCTCTGGTGCGGGCTGTGATTAAATCAAGGTCATCTTTGGACTTTTCATTTGATTCGGTCCAGGAATCGTTTTTTGCTTAACCGAGTTAAATTTAAATTCTTTATTCCTATAATCAAATGAATCTTGATGACTCCCTTCCACAAGAACACAGGGTATGGTGATGGTAGGGGGCATCTGACCACCTTTGGTGCAATTAATGTCCAGGAGAGTAAAACAAGGGTACCACAAGGGGGGCTGTGTAGATCTGCACCTCCACATCTCACTGTACTCTTGTACCTTCTCTGTCATGTCATCCCTGGTGACAAAGTTTCCAACATACAATCTGGTACAAGAATACATGCCACTTAGAAAAACAAAAAAACCCAAACAAACAAACAAACAAACAAAAAAGAGAATACATCCCACTAATTAAGGACGCAATAACTCATACGAAATGCAGATTACTTCCTTTCTCCAGATACACTCAAAGCTCTGGGAAGAGACCTACCAAAGACTCTGCGATGGTCAAATCCCCAGACTTCTGTGGGGAAGACAGAAGCAGATAAGGTCAGGAGGAAACACAGAACAGGAGCCACCAGAGTGACCATCAACGATCATAATTCAAGGCATTCAGGAGGTCTCAAGCTCATAATGGAAGATTCTTGCCTTCCAGAATGTACATTTTTTACTCTGAAATTCAGCCTCCACTAAAATCTGACACCAACCTTCTCTCTTTCTCCTGCTTACTTGGGATTTCCAAAGTGTGCCGTAGCTCTCCTGTCTCTACAAATCCTGCCAAAGGCGGTGGAGCACAGGGGTGCAAACGTGCTTGGCAGTACCAGCCCTGGTTTTGTCAGCCTTCTGCTCGAATTACCTCTGAGGGTTGTTCTGAAAATCGATTGCTATTGTTTGTGAAAATTCATGGAAAACCATCAAGTACCAAGTGAAAGTTGGTATTTATTATTTTATTATGTATTCTCAACTCAAATAATCAATGATGGGCCAGCTGCACAGGGCCAGCTCTCCTTTATTTCCTAGAATCATAAGCATGAGCCTTTTCCTGCAGACAGAATATCCTCCAGCCTGCTCCCTCCACCCCTAACCACACCTCCCCACAAACACACACATTATGATTTCTTCCTGTCCTTCATTCCACCAAAACTCACTTAGACAGCATTTTAAGAGAATGTAAATGTCACCAATCCAAAGTCTTTGTTCCACAGTTGAGGGCAGCAAGGACCACAACATCCAAGGGTCTTGTCCAGGGCCACAGGATCGGGACTCAGTCCAGGTGACAAACTTCCCGTCCAACGCCTTTGCAACCCACCACACCACTCCCCAGCACACACCAGTCCTCTGAACTTCGGAGCCACCCACCCGGGGGGCAAAGTGCATGTGGCTGTTTACCAGACCCCGCCCACAGCCTCCCGGCCCCTCAGCTAGCACGGCACCTCGCGAGGGCTCATCATGAAGACATAGCAGATGTCAGCAGAAAAAACACATCTTAACCCCAAGAAGAAGCGGACATATGCGTGACAGAACCACAAATATTCTGTAATAAAATAAAGGATCTATCTCATCACAGGCTTGTTTTTCTGTCCCCACACAAATCCTTTTCCCAAATTTAGTTTGCCTGACAGAGACTCCCTGTTCTGTCTCCCATTTAGGGAGCGTAATAATGTATGAAATTTATCAGTAAACTGCCTCTTCTTGTAAATTCTACATCCTGTTTAATAAGTACTGTGAGGACTGATTACTTACTGGGAGGACTTATTCTTTATATTCTAATTTTGCTTTAAAATGCAAGAAGTGACATTTGTTTATGTCTTTGTTCTTCTTTCTGTAAACTTAGCATGCATTTCTCTTCTTTTGCGCTAACGGTCCCCTCAGGAATGACAGAGTTCAACCAGCCAGTTCAGATTCGCTCCCCTGTCTGTCAGTAGTTATCTTTCTCTGTCCAATGAGCTACTGTCGAAATTTCAAAACGACACAAGTCCAAATATAGCAATCTAACTCTTGGCGCTTTCAAAGGCATCACTAAGAATTCCTCTAAGTTCAAACAAATGCAGCCGTCCCGTTTTATAATGACCATTTCTGATCTGATCTTTCTGGTTGTTTCGCATTTACCTAGACCTGCCCAGAGAGCAACAGGTGAAGCAGCACTTTGGAAATGCCTGGAAATTACAAAGTGAGAGATCACCTATGCATCAGCCCTCCTTTCTTTACCAAAGGCTTTCCCAGGCTAGATACAAAGATAATTATAACCCGGTTACAAATTACAGCTAAATAAATCTCCTAATTACGAGCGCTATAGTAGGACTTTGTTAGAGAAAAAGTATTCTTAAGAGCTCAGTACTGCAATCATTTTTAATAGTAAAAAACTCAAAGCATGAAATGGCTAAAACATTCCATTGTAGACTCCACTTATTTGAAGCATTATTTTCTGTTTAGAAATAAACCTCACTTGAGCTATGTGAAATGCATGAAAACACAATCAGATTCACACTAGTAGGGACACAAAGTAAAATTTAAAAAGTTCCAAGACTTAGCCTACTTTTCTCAAAATGGTAATATGTTCAGGTAATATGTATCAGTAGCCAAATAACTCACAGAAGCTCATTTCATGTGGCTCTGTAATCCAAGAAATGGCAAACCATGAAAAGAAATAGCATTCGTAAGGCATTAGTAATATTTCTGCATAAAGCGCTACAGAGAGCAGTCCTCTGAACTCGGCTTGATAGCAAAACCAGAGGAGTTCAATACGCTTACTGAAAAACAAGAATATTTATCGATTTCTGAACTATTCTCCAGGCTGCTGTTGTCCACAAGTACTTCTGAAGGTCTTCAGGAGAAAAGGCAAGGTAAGGCCAACACGCTTAGTTTCATAACACACCAGACTAAAGGTACACAGGGGCTAATTCCAATTACTCAGTTACACACACACACATACACACACACACGCACACACATATACGTATATATCTACCTTTTTCTCTGGCTTTATCAGTGCCTGGTACTGAACAATGAATGGTTTTTATTACACACACACACACACACACACGCACGCACGCGCGCACACACGCACACATACAGAACTTCTCTAAATCTATGTCCAGTAAATACACACAGAGAGCTTGAGCCTACACAACTCCAAGTGTGAGCTTGAACAATTAATTATCGCAAAACAATGATTAATGAAGCAAATCTCGCAAGCCCTCCGTCCTTTCTTTTAGGGAGCGATTATATAGGGAGAAGAGAAGAGTGGTGCTGAATCTTGCAAATAATTGCCTCCCTGGCCATTGTGCCCCTGTACCACACACAGACCCCGCTCCGGGAGCCCCCACCCACACTTTGCTCTGCCACAGATGCGCGCCGTGGACAGCTTTACCGAGAACGCTGACTCTCTGGAACCCAGACAATGGAGGGTGTAGCTTGGAGGGACCCAGCAGGGCGCTCCAGGACTCGGGGTTCCCGGAGGCGGCCCCAAGGAGGAGTCCGGAACTGATGGCGACTCGGCGGTCTCCCCAAACTTCAGGAGCCCGCGTCTCCCCCAACTCTGGAGGCTGAGCGCAGGAGGGGCGGGCCGGGAAGCGCCCCGTTCCCCGCCGGCTGGTCCCCGCGGACGCCGCCTCCCCTCACCTGCCCAAGGCGCGGGGCCTCGGGGTCCGGTGGCCGCTCGGGGCTGCCGCTCCGGGAGCTGTCGGGACCCGGCGCCGGGTCGGGACGTCAGCGGGAGTCCGCGCGGCGACGGGCAGCGGCGCCCCGGCTCCCCATCCCGGCGGGGCGCGGGCAGCGGGCGGAGGAGTCAGGCGAGGGGCGGCGCGGGCGGCGGGGGTCGCAGCTCAGGCGTCGCGCCCCGCCGGGAGACAAAAGGCGCCGGAGGCCGCCGCGGAAAGTTTTCTGGTCCGCTCCCCGCGGAAAATCCGCCCCAGCCCGCGCCCTGATCCCCGAGAGGCGCGCGGAGGCGGGGGCGGGAGGCTGCCCGCGGCGTCGCCGGCGCTGCGGACCCTTCTCCGGGAGGACGGGGCAGGAGCCGCGCCGCCCTCGCCGTGACCCCCGATCCCGCCGCCGCGCGCCCGGCCGCGAAGTTGCACTTTGGAGAACCGCAGCCGCGGACCAAACCCGGCTCCGGGAACGAAGTACCGCCTCCAGGTCTCCTCTCCGGGCCGAGGCCGGCGGCGGGAGCGGGCAGGCCCACCGCCGCCAGCTGCCGCGGGAGCCCCGGCCCCGGAGACCCCTCCCGCCGGGCCGACCCGCCTTTCCTCCGAGCAGGCGCGAGGGCCCTCCGCTCCACGCCCCTCGCTGGCTTTCTCATCAGACGCCGCCTGGGCGGGCGGGGTCCCCCTGGCGGCTGCGCGGGTGCTGCGCGAAAGAAGCAAACCGGACCCGGAGCGGACGCAGCCGACACCCGCCGGGTCCGCACGCCCCGGGCGCGCAGCGGATTAGCCGCCTGCGGAGGGGGAGCTGCTAAGGGGGCGAAGTCCTGGGTGGAGGGGTGGAGTGGGGCGGGGACCGAAGAGAATGGATCGCTGATGCTAATGCTTAATTCCAAACATCAGCGCCGAAGAGGGGTTCAGGTTATTCTTTTTTGCCTGCAAATACCAATGAGTACTAGGAGGCTGAGTACTCACACAATATGGTAGTTACCTCCAACTCTGCAGACAGGTGCGATGAATGCACATGGGAAGGCGGGTCCAGTGAGTGAAGTGTCCTGTAAGACTCTGGATCGCTTCCTGGTCCAGCGACAGCTTGGGCCTGTGCCCGCACGCATGCTCTCAGAGTCCCCGTGTGGCAACCTCTGTCCCCTGGGTGTTATCAAGTGTCGGACAAGAAAGGAAATACGGTATTCTGCTGCTGTGTATTTGTGTGGTTCCCTGTGTGATCTTCTGAGCTTGTTTTCAAGAAAAATCTATTTCTAGAGGTAGAAAATGTATTGGGGGGTGGAAAGAGTTCCATGAAAAGAATTTTACATTAAAACAAAATCTTGAGAATCAGTTATGGCAATGAGGAGAGACTGTGGAAAAACAAAACAAGCAAACAAACAAACAAAAAACAAAACAAAAAGAAAGCAAACTAGAGGAGTTGGAGAGAGGTGGAGAAATGTCACCCCTGTGGACCGTCTATGGTTTTATTTTATCCCACCTGCGTCTGCCGGCTGTAATCCTTCGCTCCAACTGCACCAACTGCTCCCTTCTCATTGGGTTTTCTGTACATCCATCAGGGAATCCCATCAGAGGAGCAGGTGTCCACCGGGCTCCTTCCAATTGCTGCCTTTACATTTTATAAAGCAATACCCTGAAGCCACATTTCTCTACAAAGCTCCTGAAAGAAGGCACATCCTGTAGCCCTTACTAGCTTCCTGAGGGAAGAATAATAGGCTCATAATCTCCAGAGAGATTATTTAACATGACACCCTATCTAAAACAGGCGGTGAACCATTTAAAATAGTCCTCTAGACATTTTAGGCATAGAGTGGTTGAACATGCCTCAAAAAAAAAAATGGAAAAGGAAACAAGCATATTCGTATGGCCATTTATAGTTCCTCATCTCTGAACTTAGATTTCAGTGATTCAAGAAGAAGGAGGAGAAAGAGAAGGAGAGGGAGAGGGAGAGGGAGAAGAAGAAGAAAGATACACTAGGTAGGATCGGCAAAAGAAAATTATAAATAGAGGCATATTGCTGAAGGCAAGCTCAGGTAAATTATTTAATCTTTGCTAATGGCCAATATTTTTCCATCTGAGAAGAGCCTGGTTAGTATGCCATGCCAGTAATGGATTTTGAATTTAGCTCCATACCCACTTTTGAAATAATGAATGGGAATCAACCATCTCTTATCTCTTACCATCAAAACCTGCACTGCACTTCACACATAGTTTGTGTGTCTTTCTGAGATGTAGATTTCCACTAGAATAAGCTCATCTTAAAAGAGTGCATAGTGGAACGAGTATGTCTCCTTATAATCTAAGTTTAATCACCTGACAACCAAAGAACTTTGAACTTCATCATTTCTCTTCCTTGCTTAAAGAAACAAAGCACCTGTTCCAAAATGTTGTGAAATTCATTGAAATATATATAGACTTCTTGCCTGCCGTATAGACCTTCTATGCATATAGTTGAAAACACACACACATAAGACACATATATACACACATACCAAACTTGTTCTCATATTATAACACAGTTAACCCTTTCAACATAACAAGGAACATAACAAAGGCACTGGCCACCGATAGAGATCCATGGAGATCCCTCTATTCTCAATTTGGATTTCAGTGGCTTAACCAAGAATTAACTTGAAAAAAATTCCCAGTTATAAAGACCAACATTGTCCCTCTTAGTACACTATAAATGTAAACCTAGTGGATGGCAATGAGTTTTTAATTAACTATGAAATGTACATTGGAATGAAAATAACATTCCTAAGTAGATCAGGTAGCAGGCTAAGAGAAGGCCTTTAAAAAACAATTTTTTTGTGTGTGGGAAACTACACCCTCTTTTTGGTCACAATGTAACCCATAGTATCCCCAGACCCAAGAAGGATCTGCCCTCAAGCAGACAATAGAAAATCTCTTCAAAGGAAAACAAGTGAAATTGTTTGTGAGAGTTTTATCTGAATTGTTTTTCTCCAGCTGTGAAATAAATTGATAGTCTTAAAGTCCCTGAGGTACCTCTACTGGTAGCCATAGTGGCTGTTTCAAGGTAAGAAGTAAAGAAGAGGAAAGTCAAAAAAAGAAATGATCTTGAAGATTTCATGCTGAAAATAAAGAGAGTAGAAAGAAATACAGGAGAAAGCAAAGGATAATAGAAATGCATTTTAAAATAAATGAAAGTCATTTTTATTTCACTGTGATTTTTGAATAGCACTGTGTCATTTTTCTTCTTTCATTACGTACAACTGACTAATAGTTCAGTAGATTTAGCAGCAGAAAGATACTGCTACTTTCTTTTCTGGTCACAGATGTTCATATGAGAGTGCTAATCCCCCACAAATAGATATTGTGTAACATTGAGAATGACACAGCTACTTAAATATTTTATATATTCTGTATTAACTTCCTTATTAGATTATAAACTAAATTAGATTCCTTTTGCTGGAGGGTCACTGATAACATATCATTTAAAAATGCTACAAGAAGCAGATATTGTCTCTTCTAAAGCCCTCGTTATTTCCTCTTTTCCTCTAGACAGATTTGTACTTGTGTGAACGAAGGATCATGTCTTAGCCACTTTCATGGTCTCTGGGACAAAATATCCAGCAAACACCTACAGCTTAGAGGAGGGAAGGTTTATTTAGCTCACAGTTTCAGCCCATGATCAGCAGGTTTAAACACATCGCAGAGTGGAAGGGTCTAGGGGGCAGAAAGCTGCTCAGGTCAGGGAGCTGAGAGAAAAGGGACGAGCAGACAGGGGAAATAAACCATTTTTGGTCATACCCCAGTGATCCAACTCTTTAAAAGGCCCCATATCCTGATAGCAAGTCAACTATATCCCTCCTCCCCCAGCCCGTCATGTTTCTTTCAGTCACCATCCAAAAGGCCTGCCTATGAGGCAATGAGGACTTTGGGGGATATTCTTGATCCAAACCATAATTGACCACTCCATGGTTGATATCAATCCAAGAAGCACTTTTTAAAAATATTCTGATCGTTGTTTTATGAGTCCACCCACAGAAAATAGAGACTGCATTGAAGCGACAGGAGAGGGCTGTTGCGACCACCTGTTCTGCTGTCCATGGTACTGAACACTCTTAGTTCCTTGGTACCTGGCTACCCACAGTGATTCCAGGCCCAGCGGTACTGACATTCCTGAGGAACTGTTAGAACAGAAGGATGTCAGGCTCTAGTCCAGACCTGAATCTTACTCTGCAACTCAACAGTATTCTCAAGAGATTCGTTTGCATATTAAATTTGTGAAGCATGCGCTGGGACATAGTTCGTGTTGCCCTATGAACTACCTTCTGCAACCATCACATTTCATTTCATTTCACCATAAACATAGCCCGAAGCTAGCTATTCTAGTTATATTCCCCTTGTTCCTGGAGGTGTGTTGTTTCACGGAGAGTTTAACCCTTGAATCAAACAGTGAGTTAAATCCCAGCTTTCACTGTTCTGACCATTCTGAATTGTATTGTTCCCATCCAGAAAGTGCCAATAATTATAATCTGTCCTTTTAACATGGTTTTAAATATTTAGTGATAATAACACAGTAGTTGCAAACTCTTTCATCTTGCACATAAGCAAATGTTCAACAAATCTCTCAATCACTGTGTGAGTGCTACATGCTCAAGCAAGGAGGGATTTCTCTTTGCATGACCTGGTCAAGCAGGGTGGAGACTTATTATAAAACAATGCAGTCTTCAATTTCTGCTTTATGGAAGCGACGGCACACTTTCAATTATCTAATAAAGTACAATTTAAAACTCTGACGAATCTTTCAGTTTAGGATTTTTCTGTGAACAAAATAATCTAGAGAAAAAGAATAAGATTTTGCCAGATTACTACATTAGATCTATTTTTATTAAATTAGAGCAAGATGTCTTGGCATTTTGAGTTCTAAAATGTTTATAAATATCTGGATGCCTTAATTCTACAATCAACAGAAATGTGTACACACGTGCAGCTGACTTTGTAAACAGTAATCATTTATACTTATGTCTAGACCCTAATTAAGCTACAATGCTGGTAAAATTGAATGCAGTTTAAATTATGCTCTTTAGGGGTCCCAGGAATACCCTTTAACCCATTTATTTTAGAACATGAGAAATGCTAGCATTCATTTTTCAAAAGAAACTTGGGATGGTGCCTGAAAAGAGTTGCCAAGGACTCTCATCTAGGGTTGTTTTTTTCTTTTTTCACAAAAGTGACTACATCCAAATTGAGATCAACTTATGAGGTTAAAACTTGGAAAGTTTGGGGGTAGAAGTGGGCCTGTAGGAGCTTGGAGTATGAAGCAGGTCTTTAGAGAGGTGTCGGTGGGCAAGAAAATTCCAACAATCTAATGAGGCCTTTGTTCGCTGAGCCTCCAGGTGGGCTTGGCCATCAAGGGGTCCTTTACCAAATCTTTGTAACTCTCTCTTTGGCTTGGCCTCCTGCCCTAGCTGTCTGTCCTGTCTGTGGACTTCCCTTTGCCAGAACACTTCACCTCATGGGCCAGCGTTGCTCTGAGAAGTCTCCTTACTCTCCCACAGGGTGCTGCTTGTCCTCAACAATCACTGTTGAGAACCTCTTGTTAGGTTAGAAAATGACACCCAAACCTTAGCCCAGGACCTAAGTCCAAGCATGCCAGCGTGGAGGACTCATGGTTCATTCTCTTCAAGGCTCTTATCATCTCCTTTCTTCAAGATCTCTGCTCGGCATGCCCCTGCTGATCTTGAAACACCAGTTTCCATAAGGGAATGTAAAAACCTTTAGCAGGTCAGATCTTCTGTGAGGCAGTAATTCAACTTTTAAAGTTACTGGAAAACTACTTTACAGTATCTTAGATACCATTCTTTGCTGATCTGTCTTTTTTTAGTTTACTGAACCAATTAAGCGCCTGGCTGAAGATGATATAAACAGAATGGTAGGCTATGACTAGGACTCGGGCCTTCTTATTCAGAGTTCAGTGCTTATTCAACACTCAAAATATGAATCCTGTTGGGTTGCTGTAAAGCCTCCAGACAATAGAAATATGTTAGCATATCCCTGGAGGCAAATGCGTTTCGGTAGCCTTACCACATCTCCACACCTCGGGAAACAGCCTTGTGGTGAAATATGAACAAAGATTCAGTTTTACATTTTTTACATTGTTTTCTTATTAATTCGGAGAGCATTTTCATAATGTGTTGGACACTATATTCAATCAGGTAATATATAAATTAATGCACCAGGGTGTCTTTCTTCGTGTGTTTTGTGGTCTAGTGCTTTGGGCACTTCCATAAGCAAAAGGCTACCATATGAATAGTGCCCTGGCAGGTGTACACAATGCTGACAGAACAACATCATCAGAAATTCTTTGGGGAGATACAGCCCACAGGAGATTTCAAAGATATGGAGATAGAAGATACTGACTTTGAGAGAAGAGGCAGCTTCAAAAAGTGGACAAGGAGGTAACAGATGTCGAAGTAAAGGAAACAAGGGTGCCATTGCCAGAGGAGAAAGCAGTGGAGCACCTTCAGGGTCATGTAGGCAACTTTGTCCTGGCCGGAGTGTGGAAGTCAAGTCAGGAGCTATGAACAAGGAGACTGCGAGAAGCGCAGGGTAAAGCTCACGGAGAGCCTCAGTTTCCAGGTTAAGAGTGTAGGTCTGTACTGGAGAAACTGGGGAGCCAGTGCAATGTTACTTTGGCAGGAGAGCGAGAGGTTGGACAGAAAGGGTGGAGGACTCAGAGCAGGCAGGAAAAAATGAGAAAAGATTTTTGAAATAGCCTTGATAAAGAAAGATACAAATAGAAATCAGTGATACTCCTCAAAATACCGAACCTAGAAATTCCATTTGATGCAGCTACTCCCCTTCTAGGTATCTTCCCAAAAGAGCAAAAGACATCATATTACATTGATACATGAGTAACTATGTTTATAGAAGCACAATTCGTAATAGCTAAATCTAATAACAGCCTATCTGTCCCTCAACAGATGAATGGATAAAGAATGTGGAATTTACATACTGTATGTACTACTATGCCATAAAGAAGGATCATCCTGAGTCATTTGTAGGAAAGTAATTGCACCATAAGACCATAATATTAAGTGAAAGAAATCAGATACACAATCTTAAATATCTCATGTTTTCTCTTACGTGAGAAACCCAAAATATAAATAAAAAGCAAACTAAGAGAGCTAATAGGAAGTAGGGAGATAGATCTTTCTCAAAGGGAAAAGGGACCAAGAGATGGAGGGGCTAAGGGAATGGAAAAAGGAATGAAGATGCTTAATTTACATTAACTTCCCACAAGGAGTATAAACACTATGTACTATAAACATGTGCTAATAAAGAAAATGATCTGGAAAAAAGAGACAGAAGATTAGGAATAGGGATGAAGAGAAGAGATACACACAAAAATATTTAGCATTCGCTGATTGTGAAGAGCATGGGATGATGCCAAGCTTCTGGATTAAGATCCCGGATTTTTCTTCTTCTGGTTACCAAACAACCGCAGTTATTTTACACAAGGTAAAATCAAATCATGAAATTTTTCTACGGAATTTCCATGGATCATGCATTGCACTCATCATTTTTATGTTTAAATATGAAATAAATGTAGAGTTGAATGATTAAAATTTCCAGGAGATTGAAGGTTCCCTGTGCTTATTGCATTTCATTCCATTCATTCCAATAGCAGTACTGACTACCTCTCCAGATGTACAATCACTGTCTGTAAAGAACATGGTATTTTCCCGTTACTGATTCTAACTGTGTACATGCTGCCATACTGTTCAGCTGTGAGTCTGAGGCTTCCTCCACCATCATCTCTTGGAGGTGTTCCTTGTATCTTCTACTTCCTACACAGCTACAGACAACATTAGGTCTCTGGTCTTTGCCTGCAGGTGTGCCCTCATCTTGTGTGAGTTCTCTCTTTAAGCAGAGTGGGGGGGATTGTAAAGGCTATAATATATTTGCACTATATAAAAAAGGGGAGGTGGGGGAGAGAGCAAAAGTAAGAGAGAGGGAGAGTTACAGTGAATGTGAAACCTGGGATGTTTCTATGAGTCAAACCTCTCTCTAAAGCATGTACTAAAAATTTAAAAGAGAAAAAAAGTCACCAAATATTAAAAAAAAGAGAGACTAAACCAGGCCAGGCACTAGTGTTTTAGGTGCAACTACTACATATTCAGAAGAAAAAATTATTATAAAAAGTCTGATATTGGAACCTAAAAATCCCAAATTGCCAGAATTTTCATTCTATGTGATGAGTAGGATGAAAAAATTGCCTTTTAGACTAATTAAAGTGTACTTTTCCTTACTGGTCCATTTTAAACAAGTAGTAAGTTTAGTCAACTCACTGTTTTTGCATGAAATAAATAACAAGGTAATATTGCAAACTATTTTAAGCAGAGATGGTCTGAGGAAGAATTATTCCAGACTTGTTATAATTCATTTACAAAAGAATCATTAAATAATTTTTTTAAAAAAGCTAATAATCTTTAAAATATGAATAAAGTAGAGGGAAAGATACAATTGTTCGTGTTAAAATACAGAAATTTAGAAAGTAGTCATGCGTTGCTTAATGACAGGCAACTGTTCTGAGAAACAAGTCGCTAGGCAATTTAGTTGTTGTGTCAACATCTCAGTGTAGTTACTGACCTAGACGACGTAGCTTACTACACACCTGGGCTATATGGTATAACCTCTTGTGCCTGGATTCCAAACCTCTACAACATGTTACTGCACTGAGTATTGTGGGGTAACTGTAACTCAGTGGTGTTTGTATATCAAACCTATCTGAACACAGAAAAAGTAAATAAAATATGGTGCAAAAGATAAAAATGGTGGATCTATGCAGGGCACTTACTGCGAGTGGGGTCTGCAGAATGTGGCTCTGGTTGAGTCTGGGAGGGAGTGGTGCATGAGAATGAAGGCCTAGGACAGGGATGCCAAACCTTTTAGAGCCTTCAATGATACAAGCAGCCCACCGCGGTACTTGTGCTGTAGGTTTGTCACTACTGTCCTGGGACCCTAGACTTCTAAACACTGTACACTGAAGCCACACTAGCGAAATTTACATTTTTTTCTTCAAGAACAAATTAATCTTAGTTTGCTGTAATATTTTTTACTTTATAAACTTTATTTAAATTTTAAACTTTTGCCTCTTTTCATAGTACTCAGTTTAAAACACGTTGTACATCTGGACAAAAATATTTTTATTCTTTGTGTGTTTATTCTCAAAACTTTATTCTATTTTTAAACTTATTTATCTATTTTACTTTTTTATTTTGTGAAAAAGTAAAATTTCCTAATGAAATAATAAGAGAATATAGTAACTTTCTCCTCTTTTAAATTAATTATCCCAGGTACTTTGTCACAGTACCAGAGACCTGACTAACACCTGCTTTCTTTTAATATGGTTATGATAGCAACAGAATGACTTGTCATGGGACTCTGAAAGTCAAGAGCAGATGAGGGAGGCCTTCTGATCAAGCAATTTTACTGGATGATTGAAGGAGGATTTTTTTTATTGGCATATGTTTGCAACATATGCAATTTATATTTATTTTGGGGGATTGGTACATACATATAACATATTCTTTAAAGTAATTTTATTAGTCTATGTCTGTGACACATAGTGATTACATTCAGCTGGGGGATTGATACATATAATATTACATCTTGATTAGTTATATATTAATCATTTTTATCACTTTTTCCCTTCGTTCCTAACCTTCTCCCTTCCCCTTTCCACTAACCTTTTACTTGTTATGGTTTGTTTCTGGATGTCCCCCCAAAGCCTCATGGAGTCATAGGTAAAGCTTTTCAGAGGTAGCTGGATCTAGAGTGTGCAATTACTAAATTAGTCAACTGATTGGTTTGGCACAGTTCTGCTGGAATCAAGGATGTGATGCTAAAAGGGCACTAGGATTAAGGATATGAGTACTACCTACTCTAAAGGGTAGGTAGCCTGGATAAGACGTAAGGGACAGGGAGAGGCTTGTTGATCCCTTGCTTGCTTTGTTACCTTCTGCCCACCATGAACTATTTCTCTTTGGTCAGGCCACCCCGCCTTGGAGCCAGCTGATTATGGACCAAAACCTCTACAAACTGTGAGCAAATAAACTTTTCCTCTTTTAACTTTGCGTGTCGGGTATTTTGTCTCGGCAACGAGAAAATTAACCAATACACTACTCCAAAGAGTCTGCCTTTCTTTTAGAAGGAAGAATTAAACTGAAATAAAAAGATGACTTACTGAACATTTTTAAAAATGACCTGAATTTTAAAAGATAAAACAGAAAATATCAAAGAAATTCTACATTCCCATCTCATGGTTTGATTTGTTCCCCTAGCTCATGGCACAGTCGATAGAAAGGTGAAAGTCCATTTTGCTCTGTACAGTGACATTTAATTAATGTGTTTGTGAAACACAAAATGGAAGGATAAGCAACACTGAGATGAGTCACTAAGCTTTGAAAATCCATGAAATGTTAACTAATCACTGCCAGCCCGTGGCTGCCAGACTGTCCTCTTGTTTCTTCCCTCCAGTTCCAGCAGGTGAGTGAGTTCTCCAAGCAAAGGGGACCTACTAGGTCATGAAAAGGGCAAGGGATTGACCACTTTTTGATAAACTCTATCCTCGGGGGGCAAAAAAGAGGAAAACCAATCTATCAGTCAGTTTTCTGTCCCCAGAGCAAAATACCAGACGCTCGTAGCTTGAAGGAGGAGAGATTTATTTTGGTGCATGGTTTCAGTCCATGGTCTGCTGGCTCCAAGGCAGAAACGGCCTGGCACAGGTGGATATCAGAGGAAGGCTGCTCGTATCATGGTGGCTGGGAAGCAAAGAGAGGAGGGAGGTGCTAAGGACCTTCTAGGTCTCATCCCAGTGACCAGCCCTCTTCTGACCAGACCCTACATAGCACCATGTTCAGCTACGAGCTCATCAGTGGACTAATCCAGTAATGCGTATTGCACCCCTGTAAATCAATCACTATTCAAAACCTGAACACATGAGACTTTGCGTGGACATTCTAGATCTAAACCATAATCACCAAGAAGATTGCTGGGACCTCTAGTACCATTTATAGGAATGTCAGAAACAGTAAATGTGTCATAACAGCCATCCATTCCTTATTTAACATTTCATGAATTCCTACTACTGTGTCGCAGGCTAATCAACTTCACTTTCATGACTCAGATCCAAGATGGGCAGATAATAACTACGTATATGATACATAATTTGCTAACAACAAATGCTACGATGAAAAATAAAATAGGGTAAAGGGCTAGGCTGTGATCCTAGGTTGGGAGGTGCTATTAGGGGAAATATTTGCATGGAGCAAGGCAGACCACTTGCAAATGTCTGCAGTGGGGGTGGCCCAGGCAAGGAGATAGCACAAGCAGAAACCCCAAGGCAGAGTGCTCTGGAGCATTTGGGGCCTAACCAGTGGGAAAGGACACATAGTGAGGGAGAAGAAAGAAAGAGCTGAAGGATGCAGGGGTCTGGTCATCCAGAACTTGTAGAACTCAATCTTTCATTTGAGATGTGATTAGAAACCAAAGAAGAAATTAAAACAGGTGAGTATCATGATCTTCATTATGTGTCATGCAATGTGATCTGCATTGTCACAATTCCAAGACTCTGGGAAGACTTTCAAACGATGATGGCACCTTGAACAAAAAAGGAAAGGAAAATAGGGTGTACCTCTGCTTCAGACTGAAAGGAACAGATAGACAAGTGCCTTGAGACCAAGGAGACACTGCAGAATTTTAATTAAATTTAACCTCATATAGTTTGTTGTGCAAACTTCCCAGAGAGATGTAAAAGAAATGTCTATTTCTGAGCTGAGAGGGAGTCAACTGACAAAACAGCCACTCAGATAGGTCCAGCTTGTCGAGGAAATGAGTTTATAGGGTTTACCTACAGAGCAAGGGACAACCTGCAAGCTGCAGAACCACCAAGGCAGCCATCCCTGCACCCCTCATGCTAGGCTGCTGGTTTTATAGAACACAAATTAAACAGCAAAATTAGGATCAAATGCAAGAAAGGTCCTAGGGAAAAGTTGTGTGGGCTCCGTTCCCATCATGTCCTTATCAGGAAGCTCTGCGGGCCTCTGCAGGCTGTCTGGTTCTGGTGGTGGGTGGCCTTGTTGTGCTGCTGTCTGGCACACAGACTCAGCACCTGGCGGGGACCTCCGGGTCTGTGGGTTTCTCTAACCATGTGCCACATCGGGCCACTCCACTCCTCGTGCAAGATGGTTTTGTAACTGCCACCAGGGTAAGGTTCTCCTGCTTCTCCTTGTGGCTTTCAGCCGCCACCCCGTCCTTCTGTCCCCTTTGGCTCATAAGGCTCCCTTTTCTCTGCAAAGGTCACATCTTGTTTCACTGAGGAGGACTCCCCAGGCTGCCTTATTGAAGCACAATTTCCTTTCATTGCCCAGTAGACGTAGCATTTTTCTTTTCATAAATGGAATTCTTTGATAGTGACAGCATCAAGTGACCACAGCTTTCTTCACTACAGAAGAAAGTGTGTCTTTTCAGTGTCATCCAAACAGTATTGGCAAACCAGGAGAATGGATTAAGGAAGAGTTTTGAGAAATCAGACAGCAACATAGGCGCCATGTCAGAGCTAACCTCAGGGGCTCTACCAGGAGCACGTGGGGTACAGACGTCTGAAGTACAGTTTACCTGCAAAATCTACCCTGGACAGATTGCTGGAGAAGACGGAGTCTTTCAAGGCAGACTTGTGATTTTAATAGTCAGTTTTAATCCAAAGTGAGCTGTGGTCTGAATACCGCACTTTGAAGAGAACCAATATCTGAAACATCACTTTCAGCCCTGGACACTGCTGTGTAGGCTGGTTTCTCGTACCTCTGCGACTCTCGGGTCTTTAGAACAGTTATTTGGACCCCTTATGGCTTCAATAATGTATCTTCTATTCTTCAGCCCCGTGCTACCTAAAATAGTATACTTGAGATTGTTAATATACAAATCGTCAAAGGCTAATTAGGAGAGCTGATTTGATTTTTGTAGTAAATTTGAAAGTGATAAAATCTGAGCTAAAAAGAGGGCAGAAAATCTTAGCTGACACCCCCATTTGTTGTTATAAAATGAATGCAGATCATGTCATTTGGAATCGGGCCTTTATTTGCCACAATAATTGCAAGGATAGAAATTAGGATTTTATTCCTGGAAATCCACTTCAAACTATAAAAATACCAAGTCAATAACCTAAATAATTAAAATACAAACATATATGTTAGGTATTAGGTCTCCTCCTCCGAGTTTGACCGATTGCATGTACACAGAAAAAATTGAGAACCAAATCAAAGTCCAAGGTATCAGCTTTATTAGTGGTTATGGAAATGCATTAAACATCTTGCAAAATGCAGAATTGGAAAGCCCACTGCAGCCCAAATCATTCTGCTCCCTCTTGCTCCACGACTGAGCTCCTCTGAGCTGCAGCAGAAAGAAAGGCTGGATGCAGAGCAGTGTGTCGGGCTTCCTGACAATCGAGCACTTCCAAGGTAAAGGCATGTGGACAAGAGAAAAGGAAATAAGGAGGATTTATTCTAACAGTTTACTCTTTGCTTTGGACTTGTAGAAACATGAGAAAACAAAATTCAAAGGTTTCAAGTTCCTCTAATATTATGATTTTAAACATTTATTAAGCAAAAACCAAGACAGGTACGCCTTGTCATCAGGAATCCTGGCTGAGGTTCATGAATATGAAAGTTCTGAGCTTCCGGAATAAAGACGCATCTGTTGTAGGAAAGCTATCCAGGGTAATGTATTTTGTTTTCTGCTCACAGAAGCTGAGAAAGTCATCAAAATAAAGATCTACTCTTGAAAATGCTTAACTTCTAACTCCAGGCATGAAGACCCTAGGCACGCTGGACGGCTGTGTCCCAGGAAAAAGAAAATTTCATATTCCTCCATGTTCTCCATTCTAGGCGTGCTACACAACCTCTGTGCTGTCTTGTATTTCACTTTAGCGCTTGTGCTGATAGGGTGAGTATCTGTGTCCCTCTGATGGAAGGCACTTTGTAATCATAAAACTGAGAATTGATGGTCATTAATGGCAGGGAGGAGGTTGTATTTACGGTAAGAAAAGTCATAAAGTGAAGTGGTTTCAATTCAAAACCTCTTAAGTTGTGAGTTGTCTTAGTCCATTTTGTGCTGTTATAATTGAGTATCTGAGATAGGGAATTTCTAATGAACAGAAGTGTATTGGTTGGCAGTTCTGGAGGCCAAGAAGTCCCAGATGAAGGCATTGACCCGCGGGGAGGACGTATGTGCTGTATCATCACACAGCGGAGGGGGGAAGAGCCAAGAGAGAAAGCAAAGCCCTCACTTGGCCCTTTCTGGTGGCCTTAACCCATTCAGAGACGGAGCCCTCGAGGCCCAGAGACCCCCGTTAGGCACTGCCTTCCAATGCTCTCGTGTTGGGGACTAAGTTTCACCATGCGTTTGGGAGGACATAAAAACATTCAAACCATAGTATGGGTCATACTTGGGATTTTAAAATAAGGAAAACAGTGGAGGTAATTTTAGTGGACTTTTCCTCATAAAGCCTTAATATCTTCATTCATTAATATAGCTCCTTGACTGCAGTTGATCCCCCTTTCTTACATAAATCAACCATATTAAATTTTAATCAAGTCATCTTCTTGTCTAGAAACTTCTCTGGCTGCCTATTACAACAAGATAAAGTGAAAGATATTCAGTTTGTGATGATAACTAAGTGTGTTCTTTAGACGTCTGCCTTCTCTCTAACCCTTCTCACGGGACTAAGAGAACTCCCTTCCTAATAGTGGACTCGGGACTAGAGCCCAATTATGACTCACGAGAGCTACTGAGAATTCTCTGATGCTCACTGTGGCAATCTGCCCCCTCTTCTCCCGGAGCTGCCTGTGTTCATAGTGAAATCAGGAAGCCCAATTTCTTCAGTAGCACTTGGGGACAGCCGACAACTCTTCGTCCCTGCTGTGAGAAGGAACTTACATGCTCAGCTTCTGTGCTTATTCACTCGATAAACAGGTGTGATGGGCCTGCCACGTGCCAAGTGCTCATGACTCAAAGGCACCCTGAGTCCTGCTGTCTCCCAGGGGTGTCTGGGGAGACTTGGCTGCTCTCTCGATCCACAGCTCCCTCAAACCAATCTAGCTCATAATTTTGTCTAAGACTCAACCCAGGAGTTCTTATTCCCCAACACGAATGCAGATTTGTCCAGAGTGGCGCAGCTCCTTGGGTTTCACCAAATCGCTTTTGCAGGATGAGGGTTCCCTCCCAGGCGGAGCAGCTGAGGAACTGTGTGCACAGCCCCTGACAGGATGTACCGAAGTGGATGGCGTCTGCTTTTCCTGCTTGATTGAAGAAAGGAGGCGCTGAGTTTTGGGAGATTGTTTTTTCTTATCCTTAGAGTCTTTTTTTTTTTTAAACATATTTCCCCTTAAGTGGAGCCTTGTGCCTTCACTTCCACCTCTCTTCAGGTGTTAATAACTTTGAGTTCTCTTTAGGATCCCTTCACTCTCCCATTTCCCCCACTCCAAAAAAGCCCATAAAATTCAAATCAACTCAGCACTCATTTATTACGGACTTATTAACCATGCACAGCTCGCTCCTTGCCCCATTTTAAGGGGGCTCAGCTGTGACCATGTGACATTTGGTGTCACATGCAACTTGTATTGCAAGACATCGCTCTCTTTTATCAAATTAAAATTTATTAGAAATGCTTGCTCGTCTTGCAGAACACTCACAGAACAAATTACTCCCAATCCAAGGTTTTACTCTGTTTGGGGTCAGGGATTGTGTCTAAAGGGAGGAATTCTTCCTTAGAGTCCAGAAAAGTCAGAGACAAGTGTCTCCAGAAACAGTTTTAACTATAACAACTGAAGAGAATGAATTTGGATTAAAGAATTACATTTCAGGATTTTGTCAGTGTGCCATAAACAGAGATACACTTGGAGGAACAAAACTGGGAGGAAAGTACCATGCCAAGGGTTGTTCTTACTGGCTTGGATTTACAATGGCTTGAATATGTTCCCTCCAAAATTCATGTTGACACTTAATCCTCACTGTAGCAATATTAAGAGGTGGGCCTGTAGGAGGTGGCTGGTCATGAGCAAGGAGGTGAATTCTGGCCATGACGTGCAGCTATTGCCTTTGAAAGGTCTAGAACTCGCTAAGCCTCTTCTACCCTTTCATGTTTCCGCTGTGTGAGAACACAACATTCACCTTTCTAGAGGATGCAGCAGAAAGAGACCAGACTCTCGCCAGACACTGAACCTCCTGACACCTTGATCTGGCACTTCCTAGAGGGGTCTAGAACTGTTAAAAAACTAATTTTTGGTCTTTATAAATTACCCACAATTGGGTATTTTGTTACAGCAACAGGAATATACTGCAACAGAGTGGTTAGAGAAGAATTTTCTTTGTGTATTACCAAATTTTCTACAGCTAACATTTATTATTTGTAATTAGAAAATGCAATTGTCAAGAAGACAAAGAAAACAAAGAGTGGAAAAGCTTTGTGTGCGAAGGACTCCTTCTGCCTCGGGAGGTTCAGTGAGCCCCATGCTCAGGGGAGCTATTGAAGTACAAGAGATTTAAGGCTATACTTTCAGGGATCATTTCTCTAGTTGGTGAAGTACAAGAGGTTCTCATGGCTCTTTGTCAGTGATTTCTTTCAGGGTTGGCACATTCTCTCCTGCCATTTCCCTCTGCTTCATGGCCAAGTCTCAGTGCTCCTAGCCCCTCATTCTTCGTGCTCAGACTGTATTTTACATCCTTTACCCTTTACCCTTGGGGCCACCACAGAACCACCCCCAGTACCTGACTGCCAGGAGGGGAACGCATGAGTCAGGACAGCCCTGGAGAACTGGACCTGTGGGGCCCCAGTAGCTTTCTGACACAGTCCAATGCAAGCAGAAGACATGTTTTCATTGTCTCAGTTGTGACTTGTGACATAGGTAGACAGCTTGCTTAAAAATCCTAAATTGTAGAGTTTTAGAGTGACTCAGGGGACCTCCGGAAGAATGAGCCTTCAGCCAAATAAACAATTTTCTAACTTTAAAAGATTATGCATTTGAAAAATATTTTGAGTGCTATTGATAATGCATCCCCAAAATTGTCTTTCATATTAGATTTAATTAAAATTATACGAACCCAAAAAATCAACATCAATAATCCTAGAAGTGATTAAATTCTATCTTCATTTCTAAATCATTGCATCTTCTTTCTGAAATTTTTTTAAATGAATTCCTTGACTCATTCTAGAAAAGTCAACTTTGATTCTTAGTACAGTTGAATCAAGGTCCTTCAACATGATCTAAATTTTCGGGGTTCAACAGCTGTACTACTTTCCAAACCATGGGTAGTATTTCCTTTCCTTTTTACACTCTGTAAAGTTTTTCATAATTGTATAGGAGTTGAATAATATTTCTTACTGTTACCTGTCAAGAAAGCTATTTAGCTTCCTACTGTAGATCAAGAAGAGCTAAATCAATTAGGATCCTGAGTTACATAGGAAATTTATTATGTAATTAATGTTGGGTGTGAGATATTTATTTTCTTTCTTTTCTCTTTTAATAATAGAGTCTCTCATTTTTCCAAGTGTCATTGAAGAATATAGATGTTCATTTTCAATGCTACGGAAGCTTTCCTAGATGATAGGTTGTTTCATATTTTTAGAAGCAGAGAAATTCTTGAATGAACAAAAACACACTACAGTTCGCCTTTAAAGTGAGTTTTAAAGAAATTAACTTCAATTAATTAAAAATGTGATTGTGAGATACTGAAACCAATTGCCAAATTCTTAGCTAAAATTAATTGAAAATCAAGCTTAAAGCACAGGTTGCTTAGAAATCATATTTTTATGTTTTTACATTAATTTTCCCAAAAGCTGATGCTCAGTTTGTGCATAATAGCCAGCAACAACTCATTATGATTCCAAAAACATTTTTTCCCTGAGGATCGTAAGCAATATTTTGTTGAAAATGTAAAAAAAGAGTTTTAAATCTCTCATCCTGAACCATTCTTTTGATTTGTTATTTATTTGTCAGACACAGGGTCCTTCAGGAATCCAGTGAAGGCTATGGTACCTCAGTCCAGAAAAAGACAGATACTACCACATCACAGTTTTTCATGATGCTTCTGGAGGGTTCACTAATGGCCTGATATCTTTCCATATACCACCCGGTTATCCATCAATCTGAAGTTCTAAATGCCTGATTCGAAGGAAAAGTCAATAATTTATGTTAAGACCAAGACACATGTCTACATTTTTGCTTTGTAGCAACTTTTTATTTCCTTACCAAGTTTAATCCATTGATGGGATAACAGGAATAGTTCATAAATATTTGCAATTTATTGAACTAAATTTATAAAAGTGTTTGAGTGTAGCAAGAATATAATTCCACATTTTGCTATGCTAGCCAGTTAGGGAGTCCAAGAAAGCAGAAGATACAGTAGAAGACCATAGTCCCGCCATTTCTTTTCTAAAAGGCTCCCAAGACTGTTTCTAGGTGTTTAGCAACCTGCAACCAGAGCAAGCTTCTCATTTACATGCTGCCACAAACACCACTTACAGGGGTTGGGGATTTAGCTCACTGGTAGAACGCATGCCTAGCAGGTGCAAGGATCTGGGTTCGATCTCCACCCCCATCCCGCCCCGACCTGCAGTGCGCCACTTCCAAAACGCCACCAGGATCCTCAGGCACCAACAGATGAGGTCTAAGCCTCACTGACAAGGTTCTCCCTACACACACCCCATCATACATACCATGCAAGTCACACACCCCAAACGTTCTCACTCATTTCATGTGATTTTAAAAGCATTGCAATGAAGCCACAACAACTTTCAACTAACTGGAGTAGAGTTCATTTACTTTTGAGGCAAGTAAAGCCTCATTTTACCCCGTTTTTTCCTAGAAATCTCCTCAGTGAATTTTTAAGTGAGAGAAATCAACAAAGTAAACCTAAAACTAGAACTAAAGACAAAAAATAAAATGAAGCCTTCATGTGTATCTTTATCCTAAGTCATTAAGGTTTGACCACTTTGCATTATCCACGGGACAGTCTGAATTATCAGTCAGCTGAAGAATTCTGATGTCATGTGCAAGGTAGAATGTTAGCACGTATTACTTATTATGCTAAATTTCTCTTTCATCATTGACAGCAAACTGTCCAACAACACACGGATGTTAACACTGGGAGTTTGTGGAATCCAACTCCAATAAGGCTCGATCAGTAGACGTGCATAAAACTTCGTGAGCTCTATTCTACTGAGAGTATTACAATGTCTCCAGCATCACTTCGTGCCTCTGGCTTTCACTCAAGAATGTCATACCCGGAACTAGAGGCCAGACTGCACTGGGGAAATCAAGCGTTATCCAACAAGCAGAAAGGAACAAAGATCGAAGCACGACTTTAAGAAATGGAGCCTTCAGCTTCGCCATACAGGGTACACAGGACGGACCACAGTAGCAGGAAACTTTATGCTCAGGTGTTTACGAAAAAGACTCTCAAAACGATATGAACAAAAATATGATCAGAATATCCAGTTGGATCAAGCCTCCTATTCGTTTCCTTTTAGAGTTGCCAAGAAATATTTGTAGCATTCAGAGATGAAATTGTGAGGAATGTGTAATAGTTTAGACCTAGAATGTCTCCCAAAACCTCGCGTATTGAGAGGTAGGACTTTTAGAAGGTGACTGAATCCTGCTGTACTCAAGAGTGGATTATTTCACTGGTGAGTTCAAAAACAAAGGTGGGGCCTGGAAGGAAGAGGCTGGTCACAGGGAGCCGACCTGGAAGGGTACATCTTGGTTTCTGGCCAATTCTCGCTCCCTGCTTCCTGGCCACCATGAAGAGCAGCTTTCCTCCTTCCAGACTTCCACTGTGCCCTCTCTGCCTTGAAGCCAGATGCCTATGGACCAAGTTCTATGTAAAAAAACGAGCCTAAATAAACCAATCCTCCTTTAAATGTGGATGTTGGGTATTTTGCCCCACTGACAAGAAAGTGACTAAGACAGAACACATTGAGATTTTGCCTTAACTCTTGTTATTTTTACTTCATTAATTCATATTGGTGATAATCAGACTTTTTTTTTTAAACCAAGAACATGTATTGGTACATTCTACATACAATGGTCACATTCATTACAATTATTCTGTACCTATACATGATGTATCTTGGTTCTCCCCCCTCTCCCCCACCCCTCCCCTCTGCTCCCTCCCTCCCTATT
>PVJO010016878.1:0-40718 GCA_004026905.1 Hystrix cristata
GGTTTGGCATGGTTCTGCTGGGATCAAGGATGTGAGACTGAGATTGGGGGGTGGGAGTGCGGGCCACCCTGGGGGCAGGTGGCCTAGATAAAGATACAGGAAGAAGCTAACTAGCTGCTTGTTTGCATTGCTTATTTGCATACATTCCTTGCAATTCCTTACTTTACTTTGCTGCCGGTCGGCTGCCGGTCTGCCACGCCAGCCCCGCCGCCTCGGACCCAGCGGACTATAGACTGAAACCTCTGCAGACTGTGAGCTAATAAACCTTTCTTCCCCTAACTTTGGGTGTCGGGTATTCTGTCCCAACAACGAGAGAAAAGTAACTAAAACACCCCCAAAGCCTCATGTGGTAAGAGGTAGCTGGATCTAGAGTGTGTGATTACTAAATTAATCCACTGATTGGGCGGGAGTACTGCCCACCCTAAAGCCAGGCAGCCTGGATAAGATATAAGATACAGGAAGAAGCTGGTTAGTTTGCTTGCTTGCTTGCATCCCTTGCTTACCTTGCTGCCTTCTTCCTGTCTGCCACGCCACCCTGCCTTGGACCCAGCTGACTATGGACTGAAACCTTTACAAACTGTGAGCTAAATAAACCTTTCTTCCCCTAACTTTGGGTGTCAGGTATGTTGTCCCAGCAATGAGAGAAAACCTAACTAACACAGGCAGCAACCCTGGGTCTGTCCTCCTTTCCCACTGGACAGATGCACCAACTGGCAGGAGATCTGTGAGAACAAGACCAGGGACACTGCACACGGCCGAGCTGCTTCAGTGTCTGAGCCGGTCAAAGCTGAGACCGCAGTTCACCTGTTTCAAGTGACTGTTGATAACAAAGGTCTCGGGGGCTCTCGTTTATTAAGCATTTGTCCTGTTCAGACACCACACAGCTCGCTGTAGACCATCATCACAGGTGATTTTTGTTGCCAATTTTAAAAACATTTTACGGTTTATCAATCATTTGAATAGTAAACATTTTGAATGTGACCAAGAAATGTTTTGAGCTGAAACTTGTCCCAGGAGCTGCTCTCGAGCTGGGCTGTTCCGGCCTGGTCCCGGCCCTCGGCAAGGGACTCACCCAGGCAGCCGACTCCGACACGCACAAGGCCAGGCCACCCCTGGAGCCGGCGCCATTAACCTGCATCCCCAGCCCGCAGGCCTGAGGTTAGCAACGGTCCACAGCAGGAGCTGTGCTGAGACAGTAAGAAAAGGACAGAGAGAAAGCCATTTGAAATCTGAGTTCAATTTGTTCAGCAGAAAACCTGGAAAAGTAATTAGCAGATTTCCGTGGGGAATGATTTAAGGCCCAGCTGACCTTCTGAGACTCTTGCGACACCTGAATCTCTACTCTTAGAGATGCATTTCTTTGAACTGCTCATCTGGGTTCTTCTCTGAAACTCTAACTCTGAAAAGCATTAATTAATGGATCCACTCACTGAATAGCTCTATATTCCTATGATGGTCCTGCACAAATAGTACAGAACAAAACAGGCAGAAATCCCACCCTCAAAGCTGCGATCCAGTTCATGGCTGCTGTAAACAGCTGAGCAGTTTGTGCCCTGCATAACGAAACCCTGGAAGAGATGTGGTCTAGCTCACGCTGTCCTTGCCCAGCTACCTCCCTGGAGTGGGGCTGAATTTCCCTGGATGAAGGACACCATTTTCTTTATGCAAAGATGCCGCCCAGTTGCCAAGCCGAGAACCCACAAGGTTCTGTTTGCCCAAAGTGGGTACTTCACTACTGATTTACAGGAAGGCGCTGCAGCTGCCCATGGTACCGGGGAAATGGATCTGAACATGGCTGCGGGGAGACCCGATCTCACTAACAGTCCCACAGCCTGCTGGTGTGGCGGAAAGCTTCTCCCGGTCAGCCAGGCCAGGGACAGGGTGGGCCTCAAAGCCAGGACAGCGACAGGGAATGAGAGTGAGCTGGATGGAAGGGACAGGAAGCCGCAGTGACTCGGGTGGATGCGAGGCCTCCCTCAGGGCTGAGGACCCCGTGGGGCAAGACTGTCTCCTGCTGGCCTCGGCCTGCTCCTCTTCCGTGTTGGGAGAGGTGGAGCTGGAGCTGGCTCCCTAGCTTGGCTTCCCGGAAGCCCCCACCTTCTCTGACTAGCCACTGTCCCCAAATATGGGCTGCTGCTCTCAAAGAAAGTCACCTATTCCAGTTAGAAACATCCAAAACGTGAATGTGCTTTTGGAGCAGCGAGTGGTAGCCCCTGTGCCCACAGAGGGAGGATGTTAGAGCAAGTGCAGCTGGCAGTCAGCAGACCTGGGCGCCAGAGACCTGGCCTCTGCCTTCCTGGGGCTCTGCTGACCAACAGGACCAGGGGACCTGGGTCTCCTGAGTAATGAGCAGCTGTCACCGTGCAGACTCGGGGCAGGTGGGCAGCACTGCCTTGCTGGCTCTGCCGCTCCCTAATTGGACCATGTTCTCAAGCTGGGCTCCAGACAGAGATCATTAAAGAGGAGACTAACACCCCTGATTGCTCACAACACAGCCCCCACTGCCAATTAGCTATAGAGGACACCAAGCTGGACCACGGCTTGGGATGATCAATACTGGCTTCACACCTCCCGGCAGACTGGGTCAGTGGGGGGCCTGGACGTGGAGCGGGAGGTGGCCGAAGTGCTGACCACGGAGGCCGGGGAGGAGCAGTCTCCGGCTGGAGGTGCGAACCTAGGACTGTCCGGCCTCAACCCCCAAGCAGGAAGGAGGGTGCCAGAGGCTGAGGTCAGGTCCCAAAACTGTGACCTGGAATTCACACAGAGAAGCCCCACAGGGCTCCAGCGTCCTCGCTTCTCTCACCGCTGGGGAGGGCAGCCACGTGCATAGTGACATACGCTTGTCGGAGGTTTTTGTTTGACCGTGCAGCTCCTAGAGGAGTGAGGGATTTGCATCCCTCTGGGCAGGTGCACAGGACTCTTGCCTTCCAGGGTGGCGCTTTCTGGAAGAGCCGGGTGTGCACAGACAGTGAGTGAGCGAGCGAGCTGGGAGGTGCTTGTTCCAGGACTCTCCGAGGTCCCCAGAGGGAGAAGAACCACCCTCGAAGACTGGCCTTAACTCCTGTGAGTCATGAGGTCACAAGTCACGTGTGAGTAACAGTCACTGAGGTGTGCCGTGCTGGGCAGAGGTACTTTTAAGATGAAGGATTCCGAGTGGATTGAAATGTTTCCTGGTGACCGCATCTTTTCCCACACTTGCACTCTGAAAAACCCTACGTGTCTCTCAGAGGGAGTGTGTCCAACACATGAAGGACTGGTCAGGACTTCCAGTCCACTGTGACGTGGCCTTGTGCATGTCACAGCAGCAGAAGAACCTGCGGCACTGTCTGTGTGATCTGTGACTGGTTTATTCCAGGGTGCCAGAGCTGGCACCTTCCTGGACTCACACTGCTGCCACCTCTGACTGGACCCGGGTGGGGCTTGCTCAGGGCTTTTGCTTAACAGGTCCAGGGGGAGGACCCTGCACACAGACAGAGGGGTGGGGTGGGGTCAGGTCTGTTTTGGGCCCCAGCTGTCCACAGTGAGGCATCTGCCGAGGATAGACCAGTGTGTGAGACCTGTAAACTGAGGCAGCGGTGACCTGAGCACTGGGCAGCTGAACAGCAGAGTGACTGCCTGGGGTCAAGGGTGTCACACACAGGGACTCCTGTCCTCGCTCTCCATAGAAGCCGCCCTGTCCTGGACTCCAGGCAGGTACGAGGGCTCTCACTCTGATCTTCCTTCTTCCATGGCCATTAACCCTAACTTGAACTTAAAAAGGTTTTATCTGTGGACTCCTAAGTTCCCACCACAGGACTGGTGTACAGGAGTGACACGAATGCAGGGGGCTGCCCCTGCCCCTCTACCAGCTTCACTGTTAACAGAGTAAACTATAAGACACAGAGATGCCACCTGTGTTTCTATTACTCTGACCAAATACCTGACCTGAACAACTTAAAGAAGGAGAGGTTCATTTTAGCTCAGTTTCAGAAGTGTCAGTCCATGGTCAATGGGCTCCATGGCAGGAACAGCATGGCGATGGGCACGGCGGAGGAAAGATGCTCAGTTCATGGCAGTCAGGAAGCAGAGCAGCAGAAAGAGCCAGAGAGAGAAGAAGGGCCCCGGAACAAGAACAGATCCTTCCGGCCATGCCCCAAGGGACCTGCAGCCTCCAACCAGGCCTCAACTCTGAATAGCACAGTCAGCTATGAACTCAACCACTTGAACTTAACCCACTTGATGAGTTCAACTGCCCCCCTGCCATGCTCTAGTCACCTTCCAAAACCCCACTTCTGAACACCTGACGTTCTGGAGGGACATTTTGGATCCAAACCATGACACTGTTACCACGTGATGTGCAAACCTCACCATTCTAACCAGCTCCCTTGAGTCTCAGTGGTGGTTTTCAAAAACAAGCACCAACCACCTTCTCTACAGCAGGAATGTCAGCTCTGTCTGGTGTTAATGGTGGGCCCCTGAGGGCACACACAGGGGTTAGAGAAGCCTGGACACGGAAGTCTCCACAGAATGCAGCCTTGTGAAAAATCTCTTCTGTGGCACGTCCCAAACTTGGTCCTGGTGTGACTCAATTGATTGCCCTCTCTGTGGCCCGAATCAGTGGAGAGCTGCTCTTAGGAAGCCCTCCTTAATCTGTGACTCATGGTCCTAATGCAGGCTGAGCTCTTCCATGTACCAGGCTCCATGCAAATTCCCCTACGGACACGGTCTCATCTCACCTCCATGACCGTCTCAGAGGGCAGGGCATATTATTCCCCCTTCACAGTGGGAAAACCGACAAAGGGAGGACTCTGCATCACGACTGCCTGGCGTCAGACCTTGTGGTCGTGACTACCACCCCAGGAATAATGGGGAGAAGCAATTAAGCTGTGTCAATAGACAAAAGAAAAGAAAACTTCAAGGACAAGGGCTGACTCTCAGCTCTTTCTTCTTCCACAAAATCAGGCCTGCCTCTGGACTGTAGCTCCTTAGGCTCCTTGGCTCCTCGATATCTTAGGCTATTTGTGGTCTCTCTATTTAGGGTTTCTGGACTCCCTAGGTTGCCTGGGAATACGGAGGACAGACCCTACTAAGTCAAGGAGTTCATTCCCTGTGAGGTATCCACTCTGCCTGAGGTCACCATCTGTGGTGACCTTCCAGAATCCACTGGAGTGCTCCATACCAAGACACAACTCAATTAGAGGATAAACTACCTTCCCTTCTATCCTGTTTCAGGGTAAATGTGTCTGCAATGTAGTTTGCACATGCTTGTTTTCACGTCTCTGATTATTGATTAATAGCCAGTCATTGGCTGTAGATGCACACTGCATACCATGGGTGAGATGTGAGCTGTAAATAAATGCTCACAATTCATGAGCCTGAATTGTGAAAGCCTGTTTGAGAGCCTGTTTGAGAAAGCCTGGCTGGCCATAAGATACATAAACACTTGGGAAATGCAAGGCGTAATTTTTCCTCGTCCAAGCAATTTCCAATCTTTAGATACAAAGCTACTTGTGTGTGGAATCAAAGTTGGAAGTGAGATTTTCACACTAGGAGCAAACTTTACAAAAGAAGAAACAAGTGGAGAAAAACCAATTTAGTTAATTGTCTTCGTTTCACCTGCTGTTCATGTACGCACGAAGCTGGATGTTCGCCTTCCAAAGCCTGGACTTGTTCCGGTCGGTGGGGCCCTGCGGGGTGCGTCTCACTGCTTCTGCATACAGTCCACTGTCTCCCAGGGCTTGGGCTTAATAACAAAGTGACATTTGCAAAGGGTTCAAGGAGTGGCCCTGGGACAGTGATGTTTGTTGCCATGGAAATGAATATAAAGTCTCCAGTTCATCAGTGTCTTCTCAGCAGGACCCAGGACAACAATGGCCAAGGCAGAGCCCTTAAAAGTTGGGTTACAAATGCACTCGTGAACTACGGAAGCAGTGGGGGAATAACTGTCTCGGTGGGGCTGCTTTAGACAAATTCGCAGAATCAAAATTGTCCTCTGCAGAACACAAAGGCGAAACATGGCTTTCTGAAATAATGAACAGGTTGGCTTTCCCGCTTTCCCCTTCCCTCTTTCCTTCCATTCCAGATGTACCTTTCAACGTGAATCCGCTTGGTGGGATTAGAAGTTACAAAATCATTCATATTCTTCAGGGTCTGTTTATTGAGGAACACACCACAAGCAGATATAGAGACGCCCAGTTAGTGCTTAACTCTGACTTGGCAAAACTACAAAGAGTGTCCAGCTAAGTCTTCAGAAAGGGCTCCGTGGACAAGGCTGGGAGGTGAACGGTGTCTTAGAAAGACATGAATCCCCAACACAGATCCGAGTCACCACCAGTCCTGCTTTGTGCAAGGTCCATATTCACACAGGTGAGACGGTGGCTGCTCTACACCACTAAGTTTTGGGGGCAATTTACTGCACATCGGCCGATACCTGAATACCACATAAAACTCCCTGGCCACCTGGGACTAGGTAAAAGTTGTATTCAGGGCCCAGGAGGAGTCGTCGGGGACTTTTTCTACTAATCTTAGCATCTATCGAGGGCTTACTCAGGCACTTAGGAAGGCACGTCGGAAACATTTTCTACAGAATAATTTGATCGTATGCAAACTTTCCCCAAGTACCAAACCCCGTGAACTGAGCCAAACACCGATGGGCTGTTAGTGCAGATAACAATTTGATGCAATAGAGGACTCAATGGTTATCCAACCTTTTTTTTTTTTTCCTCACTAGCACTCGCTCTGTACCCACAGGAGCGGGCAAAGCAGGTTTCATTCTGTCCTCCTCCTTCTCCTTCTTTCTCTTTTTAAATGGACCAGGACAGTGAGGCTGAGAAAGGCCGTAGTTCGTCACTGTTCAGGCAGGCTAACGGAAGAGGCGGGATCTGAACCTGTGGCCGCTGGTCTTTGCCTACCTTGCACTGCACCTCTAAACTTGATAGCCAGCTCGGAGAGGTTCTCCTCACAGCAACATTTCTGCCTCCCGGCAGTATCCACTCGACACAGTGAGGGTCAGACAACATCCTACAAGGGAAATAACTTTTCAAACAGTCACACCCTGCAAGAGGTATTTGTAATGCCCATTTTTCATGGTCCCTTCTACAAAACCCTCCTTCTGGTTGTACTGTGTGGATTAAGAGTTTGGGTTACTCTGAGGACTGAGCCAGGTGAAGCACACAGTGAGTACTTACTATATGGGGGGAAACATTACTCACTTATTGACTAATTAGACAATTATTTATTGAGCATGTGCTATGTGCTATTCCAGGAACCAGAGATTCAGTGGTGAACAAAACAGGCAGAAATCTGTCCCCGATAGATCTTCCATTCGGTGTTAAGCAGAAATTTCTGTGACGTGGCCAGGCGCACTCATGGCTAAGTGGCTGGCTTTCACTCGGCAGCCTCATTTACACCCTACTCAGATTTATCCCACAACTGCTTGGAAACCAGTGTCCATTAGGGATCCTCACGGTCTAGCCACAAGAGGACCACTAAATCTGGCCATTTTTCCTATGCTTTTGTGTCTTGCTGTGTGTGGCCGTGGCCCAGATACTTTCAGTTTGTGGAGGCAGTGGAGACTGCTTCTTGGATTCCATCTCATTAAAAGGCATCTGGCTCCACTATACTCTGTGCCCTTGAATCTTCAAGCTGTCACAGGGGAAAGAGAAATTCCAGGTTTTGTAATGCAAAGAAAATCTAAGTCCTTATCTCAGCGAGCTAAAAGCCAGAGCTGAAATCTTGCCTGCTTAACACTAGAGCTCATTGGAATTCACCAAACCCTAGATGAGTTCCCCAGAGACTCGCATAAGCTTAATAGTCCTGTTTGTTTCTGAAGCAGGGGACACCATGCAAATCCATTCCACCTGCCGGTCCACATTAATGTCATTTTCTGGTCCGGTAGACTAGACAGTGGAGGGATTACCTGCTGAGCGGCATTGGGGCACCCTTGTGAGGGAAGGGTACCCCTTCGGGCCTGGAAATTTATCAGAGTGCTATCTCTGATTTTTTTGAAGACTGTTGGGCAAGTTGCCTGTCATGATTTCCTTTTCAACACAAAATTTTCATTCTCTGATTCATTCATTGAGTATTTATTGTCAACTAAGTCAAAGGCAGAATTCTAATTGAACACAACAGGCTGGGATGACTTTTGTATTCCAGTGGGGAAGTTATGATAACACACAAACAAAGAAATCAACAGACAAGAAAAAAATCAGATGGTCAGGAGCAGTAGGTAGAGAATCAAAATCCACTGATTTGATAGGTAACTAGAGGATGCTAATTTAGGTGATCAGGAGGCTGCTTGGAGGAGGTGACATTTGAACTGCAATCTGAGAAAAAGCTGACTTTGTAAAGAGCAGCGGGAGCATCTCCGAGGGAAGAGCTGCTGCCAAGGCTACGGTGTTTGTGTGAGGCTGAAGCTCCCAGCGAGGATGGTGGGAGACGAGATCAAACAGGTAGAGGGTGGGAATGCCGGGGGCTCAGGCCCACGACAGGGAACAGTTTTGGGTATTATGTGAGGTGAAATGGGAAAGCCCCGGAGGGTTTTAAGCAGGAGGTAATGTAATCTGATTTCCATTGGAAACGGATTACTCTGGCTATTGCATAGAGATTCAACCATAATAGGGTCAAAGAGGAGGGAGGGAGACCAATGAGCTGCTTTAATGTTTGTCAAGATGAAAGATGGTAGTGGCTTTGACTAGGGCAGAGTAGTGGGGATGGAGAGAAGTAGACAAGATGCAGGGTATGTTTCAGAAGTAGAGTTGATAAGACTTAGTTGATGGATTAGATGCAGAGCTGTGGGGGATGGTTAGAAAATAAATGGAATGTTTTTCAGAGAGAATAACTCAACATTTGGGTATATTTCACCCTAGTCTTTTCCAGTTACATAAACATACATATGTATTTTTTACAAAATTGGAATCTGGAAGTAGTTTTACATCGTGCTTTTAAAGTTAACATTCTTTTTGAAACTATTTCCACAAGTCATAATTTTTAATGGCCAAATAATATCTCATCGGGCAGAGCGTATCATAATTTCTTTCACCAATCACTGCTTGACATTTGGGCTTCTTCCAACACTTCCGTGATTATAAACAAGGCGACCATAAACACACTCGCACATAAATCTTTAGGCAATCTCTGATTTTTTTTGCCCTGCAATAAATTGCCTGAAGTGGAATTACTGAATCAAAGGCATTTTTAGAAGGAGATGTGATAAATAGGAATTGCCAAATGACCGGCTGCAGACTTGGTACTGTTCATAGTCACTCTGACTGCACTCGCGCACTCCTCTTTCGCTCTGCCTTTATTCAAACAGAATTTTACCAATAAAAACTGCCAATCCGGTAGTTGAGAACTACATCAGGCTATTATTTTGATTCAGCTCCTTTTGATTATTAGGGAAGTTTGGCATCTTTGTGATATTTAATGATTATGTACAAAGTGGTGCATGTGAGTGTACACATGTATACATGCTATTCATGCGCATGAGAAACATTTCTTCTTGGGTGGCTTTTTTTTTTTTTTACCGATTACTAAGACCTTTTCATACAGTAAAGTCTTCCCTAACTCCAATTATTTTCCCCAGTTTTTCATTTGTCTTATAACACTAAGAAATTAAAAGATTTTGTCTTTCTGAATGGGTCAACTGTTTGCCTACATACGTCTTCCTTTTTTGTTTGGATTAGAAGAGCTTCATTCATTTGGACTAAAGCCCCCAAATACTTAGTCATTTACTTGCGTATTTTAATGATTTTATGTATTTAACTTTTAAGCCACCATTTCCCAAGTTATTTCTGCAGAATATGAAATATGGTCTCATAAAATATTCTCTAGTCCTGTGATCCAGAGAACAGTATGTGCTACAGTTCCTTTCTGGAGTTGTACAGTGCACAATTACACCCCGAATTTTAAAAGTCCTCCAATAAAGAAATCTGTTTAACTTTGCTTATCACAATGTTTCCTGGATTTGTCTCACTATAGAACCATTTTCCTGCTGTGGTTGTTGGTGTCCTGTGAGTATTTCGGCACAAGCACGTCAGGAGTGCTACTGTAACCGACAGGCATATGGAGGGATCTCATCTTTTATACAAAGACCATTTGAAATTAATCTAGTCCTTCCTCAACATTTTAGGGAGCAAATCAGCAGCATGTGTTCTAAGGTCGGTTTCTGGCTCTTCTGTTCGGTTCTATGGGTGTGTTAAATTCTTACACTACCATTTTGCTTTTATTTTTCTTTCTAGTCCTAACAGTAACGGCCGATGTGTTATTTGGTACATAAAGCTCCATGATCACAGTGTCTTCTTTATGGATTTTATCACCATAAAATGATCCCCTTTTTTTTTCCCATTTAATGTTTTTTTTTTACCTGAAATTCTACTTTGTCTCTAAAATTGTTACCTTGTTTTCTTTTTTGTATTTTTGACTAATAGGTCTTTGTTCAGTCTTTCTCCTTTAACCTCCTTGGGCCGTTTGGCTTTAAGCACCTGTCTTTTCATTCTCTCATTCATCAAAAATTCATTGAGCACTTTGAACAGTGCCAAGCGTTAGGCACTAGGGAATCCAACGGTGGTCATAAAACAAACACAGTGCTTACCCTCATAGAAATTAAAGTGAAATATGAAAGAAAGACATCCATCAATAATTTCATAAATATATATAAAATCACGATGGCGGGATATGTTTTGTGGTATGTGGCATTATGAGCGGTATAAACGTTTACAGTGGGATGACTTCCTTTACTTTGGTGGAGTGCTGAGGAAAGTCCTCCCTAAGGAAGGCGCTTCTAGGCTCAGACCTGAAGGGCGCGTTGGTTAACTAGACTGGGGCTGGGGAGTCATCGGGCGCACGCAGATGGAGGACGACCTGTGGCAGGAAGGAGCCTGTTGCCACCTGGTGGGGCTAGAGGCAGGGAACAAGCAGACCAGGGTGCGAATGGAGGCTGGGATCACACCCGCAGCACCTTCTGGGTGCTGCTGAGGATTTGAGCCTTTTTTGTAGGGGGATCGAGAAGTGACTAAGGATTTTCAGCAGAAGGTTTAAAAAAAGTGACAGGCTGGGAATGGCTGCTCATGAGAGTAGCACATCTCTTCCAGCTCTGCACTGAGTGAAGTCACTGACCTGGTCAATTGAATTTACACTGTGGAAGATGGCAAGTGCTATAATGAGAGCCGCTTATTAAACATTTACTTGTCCACCTCCGATTGAGGTTACCATCAACTGTATTTTGGAAAGAAATCACTCTGGTATCTGGGTGGAATGCAGATTCCAGAGGAGCAAGAAAGAATACAGGGCGACTGGTCAGGAAGTTAGGAGGTGCGTCTGGTAGAGAAATAATTGTACCTTGAACTGGAATGGTTGTAGGAGAGATGGAGAAAAGAAGATGTATTTGGGAAACATGAGCTATGGAGCCAAATGTGTGTAGGAATAGATGAGATGGGTTTGCTTGGAGAAAGAGTCGACAAAGGTGGCCCCTGGACCTTGGCTTGTGCAGACAGAGGAGTGGTGGCGTCACTCACTGAGAGATGCGCCGACGGAGGAACAGTGCTTCGTATTTTCTGGGAAGAAAGGCGGTAATGTGAAGGACCAGGAGTTTGGATTTGGACATTTTGAGTTTAAATTGCCTGCGAGGCGCTCAAGCTGCAGTTGACAAGTAGGCAGTTGGACAAACAGGCCTGGAAATCAGAGCAGAGGTCTGAACACGACTCTGAATGCGAGTGTCTCGGGGCTCGGGAAGTACATGAAACTCTGGGTGGGGGTGAGGTGCCTCAAGATGGGAATCTAGAGTCTGAAGACAAGATCACTGAGACTTACTCTCTAAGATTACAACATGAGGAAAGGATATTTACTAGCAAACATCTAATGCAAATAGTTACAGTTAGGTTGTATTATTCTGAGTCAATTTGAAAGCCTTCACCTTTACATTTGGAATTTTAAAACTTTCTTTGCTTTACACTCTCCATTGTTTCAGTGATTAGTGTTTCCTTGCTTTGTGTTTTTTTTTTGTTGGGGGGAGTGCTGGGTATCGATCTCATTTGCTACGCAAGCACTCTAACCACTGAGCTAAATCTCCAGTCCCTTCTGCTTTGTCTTTTTTCTTTTTATTACTATTTTTTGCCTTCAGCTCCACAAACCAATTTCTTCCCTTCCTTCTCCTCCTTCCTTTCAGCTTAGAATTTATAGTTACTGAATTATTATATATAACTGTAATTATATATGCTTAATTTCATAATTGACTGATTTTGAATCTCATGGCACATTCTTTTTTGACACAACTCCTAAATTATTTACTTTCGTTCACTTAACAACTGAGTGGAATTTGACTTAAGGCACATTATTTTTCAAGAAAAAGCAGGATTCTGGTCTACCTCCAAACTCCTGCACATTTCTGAGCGCCTTTCTTCTGCTTTCACACATAAACATCATCTAGGCAGAGCACGAGACTCTTGGATTGTAGCCTTTTGTCCTGAAAACGCTCCGCCTGTTCATACCTTATCTTCCGGTATACAGTGTTTACAGACTAGAAATCATGAATTGATTTGATTTTTTTTCAGGATGCTAATAGAATTTTCTCTCTGTGTTTATTTCAAAACACTTTCCAGGATGTCTCTATGGAGTGGGCAGAATTGATCAGAAGGAGATTACGTTGTTTTGATGGGAGGAATTATATTAGAGATTGTTAATAGAAAAGAATTTCCATCGAGGGACACATTTACAGGTCACTGTGATGCTGCAGAGAACAGATGCAAGAGGTGGGGAAGGAGTTCGGTGTGGTTAAAACCGCAGGACCTTTGCAGGCATACAATCACAGGTGTAAGACGAGTGAGGAACAAGGTGGGAGTCTGGCTAAGATTGCAGTGAAGGTGAACGGCAGACACATCATCCTGATCACCCCGACAACAGGGGTCACATCTCGTGGAAATGACATTATAATGGGAAAACCCACATACAAATGAAATACATTAGAATTAGAGGGTGAACAGCACCCACCTAGTTAGTTCTACCTTTGGGGAAGGAGTTAAGAATGTATTTGCTCCACAGGGTAAGAATAAGGCTTTGTGAGAAATGAGTTACATCCTACGTAGAATGGTCAGGATGAGCTTCTGAAATCTCACGCATTCTACTCTCCTGCCCATTTTGCTGGGGTCAGGGGAGATAATAAATGGTGTACTCGTGATAACACAGTCTCTCTTCCTCCAGCCACTGGTGACACTGCTTAGACGGACACTTGTACAGGGATGTGACAAAGTACACTCTCCTGTGGCCTGGGACCAGAGCAATGCTGTTAATAGGCCTCCTCTCCCAGCCTTGCTAATGTCCAGGAGGTTGGGGCCACTGGGGGATTCGACGAATGACAGGAGTGCAGTGTCTAGGAATATCTTCTAATTTCCCTACAGTTATATGAGCCCTTTCAATTTATTACCCATTGAATTTAAATAAAACATTCTCTTTAGAAGCCTTTTCACATGACCAGGTCCAGACATGCCCATTCTGGTTACTCCTCAGGGCTGCAGGTTTGTACTGGATCTCACACACAGACTACGCCAGGCCTCTGGGTGAGACGAAGGGTTGATGCCCTACGCTACAGTTTTTATCCTTTTCCTGCCCGGTGGGAGGTGGACTGTCCTTCACACCATGAAAATGACTGCCTCGGGACTATCAGGTTGCTCGAAAAGCGAAAGAGAACACCATGTCTTCGCCTCTGCTGCACCAAGTGTTAACTCCAGGGACACCTGGGGACTGTCCCTTTCCTCTGGGGGCTGTGTGCTCCTTACCTCTTGGAGGGACACTTGCTCCAAACCTAGCACCAGTATCCATGACAGCACAGATGGAGTCACTATCCCATACAGCCTGTGTCCAAGGGTCTGCCAGGCCTGGAGATGCCCAGGGGAAAGGCACGAGGGAGTCTGTGGCCTTAATCCATCTCTGCCCAGCCCCAAACCTGCACCGTGACTGCTAGAAATCCCTCTCTCAGGAGTTCACCCCCCCAGCCACAGGGCCTGTCTTCACTCAGGGCAAGATGCCCTGCGAGGGGTCAACTGTCCATCTTTTGGCTCTAGGTAGGCAGCACTGTTCAGTCACACCATGAACCAACTGTCCATGGAGAGCAGAGCTCTCTGGGGTTGCGTGCTGCGGGCAGGAGCCTGGCCACAGCAAATGGCAAGTCCAGCTAGGCAAGTGGTACAGGAAGGAGGGCTGGACCCCTGGGCCGCAGCCGCCACACTCTGGAGGTGTCACAGGGCCACAGGATCTGTACATTTTGGGGACTGTGGGCAGCTCAGGGTACCTGCTGGCTGTCTTACCTGGCCCACTCCTAGAAGGGGTTGGGACTACAAGGCGTTTTCTCATGGGGAGGGTCAGCACCTATTAGCTTCTGACCCGATGGGCCCAAGCGGAGCCCTGATCAGTCAAGCCAAAGTGGCCCGGGCTGCACTGAGCTCCTCTCTCTGGTGGGTTGACAAAGTTGTTCAAGGCAGTATCAGGCTTGACCCAAAACATGGATTTTGTGTAGGACTCAATCAGTGCTGGCCTCAACTCTCATGCGTCTTTGGGATGGAAGGTTTAACGGTTCTCCAAGGCACAGGGCCACCTCCAAGGGGGCTCAGCAACAGGGCAGTGGCCTGGCTCACACCACCGCAGAGCACGAACGCCAAGCAGTGCGGGAAGGACTGAGAAGAGGGAAGAGAAGACAGTGGAGACTGCAATGGGGCCAGCCAAGATGCAGCCTGGAAGCTTGGACATGAAATGAGAACCAGAACTAGAACCAGATCCTCACCCCTCTCCTGCTATTTCACCATAGAACCGCTCAGAGGAGATGTGTGTCCAAGAGGCTATGATATGGTTGTCCACTCCTGATGGCCTTGGTCTCCTGTCTCCAGGCAAGGTCAGCCCTATTCTGATGATGGGGAGAAAAAGGAAGAAAATACTCCTGGTGTTGGGGCCTGCAGGCATGAGGTATGTCTTGGGTTGGCCCCAGAATAAGTGGATCCACCAGAATGAGACCTGCAATAGGATTTGAGCGCAAGTAGGAAGCACTGGAAGGGTGATGCGGAAACGCGACAAGCAAGAGGAAGACCCCACAGGAAGGCATTGGTGAGTAGGGGATTGACGGGGTAATGGACTCAAATGATCTGGGCATGCACCTCTGAGAGACGGAGGTGGATCCTGCCTCCCGCACCTGGAGAAGTACCTGCCAGTTGGTATCTAGCCATCTACTAAGTCATCGCTGGTTAGAGGTGGTTCCTGGGGACCTCAGTCTCCTGAAGCTTCTGATGAGGGGTGCAGAGTTGCAGCTGATGTCTTCATTATGTAGGGGACAATTTGAGCCAGGGGGCAAAGGCTGGGTTGCTGCTGTGCTCTGCTAGAGTGGCCAAGAAATGTCCAGTGAAGATATGATCCCAGAGTGAGAGCGGGCTGCAAAGACTGATGACATGGGTGGTGGCGAGACAGCCCACATACCCCGACTCCCACCGTGATGGCGCCACCAGAGCTGGCTGCTTTCCGCCCTCCCACAGGCATGCTGCAGACAGCAGGGACAGCCGACTGATCCACGCGTGACAGCATCACACAGCATGTTCCTCTCCCTGGGGAGTCCAGCTTCCCTCCTGTGGGATTTCAGTCCAAGCCGGAAGGGGCTGAGACAGGCGGACGCCCCCGAGTGGGTGGATGTTGCCAGTCACTGCTGAGTTGCTGGTGTCCTGTCGTGGCCGTGGGAAGCTGGGCTGGAGGGGACAGTGATCTGTCTCTCCTCCGGCTCCATGTGAGCCCCATTTCCTGGGTGGCCTAGATGTGCATGCCAGTCACAGGGCCTGGTGGCATCCTGTGCGAGGAATGAAGAGGTACCTTCCTGCAGTGTCTCGTGCAATGCTTTGGGGTGACAGTAGCCCTCTGATGGCTAGCTGGCTTAGGACAGCTCCATGTCCCAGCTGACCAGAGACCCCGGCTGTCTTTCTCTCTTTTCTGTTTGGTTATGAGAAGACACAATATAAACAAGACTGCAAACTGATGACACAGGCGTCCCTTTCAGCTCCCAATAATTTCTCTTTTGTTGCTAATTGTACAGTTGTGAGATCTGACCATTAAGTCATTAGAATGGAAGACGCTAAACAGATCTACGCTTGCGTGGAGTCAGATCCATTTTTATTGAATCTCTTCCTCTGCATCTTTTCTTGAGATGTGATGTTGATTTTTTTCAAATGTACTTCTATTCATCAAGATTAAAGAAAAAAATCCTCGTCTGTTTTTGACCAGAGTCAACAAAGGCATGTTCAGCAAAACCAATACAATACAGCACGGTGGCATTCTTCTATTTATTTTTTAAAACTCCCACAGAGTGATACATCATCTTGAACTTTGGCAGAAATGGGAAGAAAAACACACAGAGGCATGTGTGCTGCAAACCCTCCATGTCACGGGACCCTCAGGATTCACGTGCTCCCTTCACCTGGATCAGAGCAGCTCGGTCTAGCTCGCAGAGTTGGCAGGAGGACAACCACTTGCCTGCAAGAGGGCGTTATCAAGCAACCCGACACCGTCAAGCTCGCCACACTTTACTACCTTCTAGGTCACTTTTTTTTTTTTTTTTTTTTTGCAGTGTACAATTGTATGCATCTCATCTACCTCTAAAGCAACAGATACCCTTATATTTTATTACATGTGAACAAAGCATATTAAATCAAATCTGGTGGTGTCTAAAGAATACCTTTCTTGATTTAGTTTATCAGAAAACCGTCGGCTCCAAATATACCTGCAGAAATATCATCCTGGTTCCACCCAGACCACTGCTGTCCCCACCTGTCCCCAGGATCCTCTTTAAAATGTCTTCTGCGCAACACCTTGTGTTCATCAGGTGAGTGTGCCATCAAGCACGGGTACTGGAATCTAAATGTGGAATTTAAATGCACGGGAAGTCCAAAAATATCTAATTGTTCCTATCTGAGATTTTTCCAGGTGTAAGAAAGTGATAAGGGGAGCTCAATTCTTCTAATTTGCCTTGGAGAAGGAATCGCGACATTTAAGGATTCCCATCTGGGAAAGGAAAAACCCAAATGCTCTAAACTTTGAAACTGGAAGTGAATTTTCACGCTTTCTGGTGTTGAGGCAATTCAAGTTGGGAGCCCCTGGCCCTTCTGCTGGGGTATCTGCCTCTCACAGCCGTGCAGAGGGTCAGCCTCCAGGCTCCTCCTGCGGCATGGGGGACATGGGAACACGGGGTGATCTCTGGACCAGGCATGGCTGTGCCTGGGGTAGGCGGGCGGCTCTCAGACTCCTTTAATTAAAAAGTCCAGACCAGCCCCTCTGTGGGTTCAGCCCCATGTTCTCAGGGTGGGGCGGAGACTTGGGAGGTAAATTACTGTCCATGGGGACCCTCTAGCATCTAGGAGGTCCCACTTCCATCTCTCTCCTTGCACCATATTCCAACCTGACTTTGTTGCCTGCTGCACCCCAACTCCCACCCCACCCCAGGGTGTACCAGGCCCTGTCTGCCTAGGCTTTTGCACACCCATTCTCTCTGCTCAAAATACTTCCCTGGATGCCCTTGCCTTAGACCCAGCTGGTTTTCAGTTTAGACAACTCTTCTTCCGAAACGCTTTCCTGAACTTCCATTTGGGAGAGCTGCCTACAGCACCTTCCCCTTTCCTCCTGGGCACCTGGACTGGGCCGTAGTTTGTGTCACTCACTCATGTGTGATGGGTGCGGCAGACAGCCAGGCCTGGGCTGTGACAGCTGCATCTCGGCTTTGTCAGAGCTTGGCTCAGGCAGGTACTTGATGCATGCTTGTTAAATGACCAAACAACTGAAAGGAAGGAAGTAGGGAAAAGAAAAATATACACACAGACAGGTAGGTGCCTTCTCTTCTGCAGCTCCCATGGGAGGCTTTGCCCATCAGACAGTCCAGAGTGGTTGGAAGTGCTGAGCAGAGCTGGTCCGGCAGTGTCTCCAGGTATCACAACCAACCCAGGGTGGCCCAGGGGCTCAGGCACCCGGCAGCTGTGCATACCGGACCACGCTGGACCTCTGCTTTGCTCGTGCCCACTCACATTGTGCTCAGCCTCAGTTTACTCTCTGTTCCATGTAGGGGAATCCAGAAAGTTCTATCTATGCCCCTTTATTCTCCCTCTCTTGCTAGGACTATGTTTCCGCCCATGGCTATTCTGTCCAGGCCCTGGGCAGCCACGGATTGTGGCAGCTGCCGCTTCATCCTGGCTTCCCTCTCTTGGTCCCGTATGGTCCGTGGGCTCTCAGGGGCTGCGCAGAGGATAAAGGTGAAAGCTCACAGCATCCACCTTCTGCCTCTGCCTCTGGGGCTCAGGGAGGGGCAAGATGCCTGGTTACCTCTGTTCAACCCCAGCGGCCCCCAACTACAGCCACTGAGCTCAGGGCACGGCTACAGAGAATGAGTGGGTGGCCGCTGAGCTGGGCCCAGATGCCACATGAGAAAACACAGGCCCCACACCAACACGCAGCCCAGTGAGTCATCACACTCGAGGGCAAGAGCAAGTCTGCTCTCTTTTGACATGGAAGGTGCTATCTACCTTTAAAAATCAGGGAAGGGGAGGGGGAGCTGCCAGCTACGAAGGCCTTGCTAACTCGGGTCCTCCCGGGCCGGCCATGAGTGTGCTGTCAGATCACTGCCCCACACAGCGCTGGTTGTGGACATAGGCCTAGCCTCAACCGGGTCCCCTGCTGGTCTGCTGCCACTTGCCAGTCCCGCTACCCCACAGGCCGGCTGCAGTCCTGGAGTGCACTGTCTCAGCCGGGTCCCCGTGTCCAGGGCATCGTAGGGACCCCTGAGGGGCAAAGTGCATCCCAGAGGCCAGATGGGCTGACTGGGGCCTCTAAGACACCAGCCGACAGTGGCTTGACTCCCCAGGTACAGGCTGGGATGGGTGTCTGGGCATGCAGCACCATCACTGGGCATCTCCTGGGGACTTTGTCCCCCAGAAGCCCTCCAGGATCCCCCCAGGTCTGCCTATCTGAGCCATGGCAATATTTAAACAGAAGGAAATTCTTGGGGATTACGGAATTGAGCTTTGAATTTATACTTGAATTTTAAAGAAGGAGAAAAAGACAGTCGTCTTTAAACAACTTCTAGGAAAGGTTATAAAACACAGAAAATTTACATGCGGGAGCAGATGGCAGGCCGGGTGCCGTTCTAGGCAAACCATGTGTCCCCCTGGCAGTTCTTTTTAATGGATGTTACAAGTTTATATGTGCTTTATAAACTCAAGGGCTGGTGATTTCCCTGAGCGATTGACTGTAAGGCATAAAAATGATAACAGTCATGACCTTCGTTTCTCCTACCCATCTCTCTTCAGGGACTACTCAAAGCAATTCGAGCCCACCAAGAGCTGTGTCCAAAGGTAGGGCCTACGGTTGCCCCCTCCAGACCCCGTGGCTCCCTACCACCCCAAATGCTAACATGTATATCTGCAGCTCTGAACTGCTATGTCCCAAGCCCAGATGCTCCTTTAGAAGGTGGGGATCCTGGAGCTGGTCCCCCCCAGGCAGCCTCCTTCCCACTGCCCATCCCATCCCAAAGGCCTCACAAAAGGTTTCTAGTTCAGGCTGCTAACAGACACGTCACAGTCTAGGCCTGGCGCTGATCCTCACTAGCAGTGTGACTTAGCACATCCTGTCCCCTCACTTGATCTTAGTCTCAGGCACTCAGACCACGCATAACGCCTTTGTGCAGCAAGTTGGGAGCAGCAGGAGGCATCAGGGAGAAAGCAATATATAGAAGTTGAGGAGAAAAGGGGGCTTCTATGGAAGTACCATTTCCTTTCAACTAGTTGGGACCCCGGGACACCGGTCACTCTGGGCCCCTTCTGCCCATGTCCTGGAGTCACTCAGGTGCTGTGACTTCTGGTTGGTGGTAGTGGTGTGACAGCTGATGTGTGTGACAGCCTTGCATGTGAGGTCACATCATTACCAGCCCATGTTACAGTTTAGGAAACTGAGGCACAGAGTGAGCACATAACTTGCCCAAGCCCCTACATAACTAGGCTTTCAGCCCTGGTCATGTGGTCCCCAAGTCCTTAAAAACCACTCTGCCATTCTGCCTTTTCTGAAGGCAGATTTTTATCTGACACCTGAAAACAGTATACAATGCATGTCCTGGAAACGTCCAGACCCCTTGCTCGAGGGAAGTACCCCGGCTGGTGGTGGGAATGGAACAGTATGCTCAGTCATATCCAGAGACAGATTCCTACAATTCAGATTCGGTAAAGCTCACAGAAACACACGATGAGCAACCATGTATGAAGGATTATTATTTTTAAAACACTATTTTAGTGCGAGCTACATAATCCCACCATCCTAGTGGAACTTTCCTAATTTTTCAGCAGGCCTTTTCTTTCTTGGAACAGATGGCAAGATTTTTATCTCAAATAACTTCAATGAGGAAACTGTTATTTCTACCCTTTGTTGCATGCGTGAGTACATCGTGTTTCACATATTAGCATGGAAGTAGCTGTGTTTAGTCAGTTGCTCACACCGGAGCTGTGCGAAGACACTTTGAATTAAGTGCCATCGGGAAACAGTGCTCATGAAATAGCGGGAAGGCGGCGCTGCACTCGTTTGCCCCTGCCCAAGCCATATGCCGCTCCTCTCCCGGAGCTGCCCCCGCGAGTGGTTTCTGTTGATGCTGTCGGCAAAGCCACGGCTTCTAGCCCTTTCTCTGCACTATCTGCCTTCCACAGGCCCAGCCACCTTCTTTAGGGGCCCAGGAGCTCACGGGGCCCAGCACTCTCCCCGTCAGAGAGGAGAAGCGTGCAGGGGCCCCCTGCCGGCGCCACCATCCCAAGCGCAGGTGTGCAGAGGGCTGTCACGGCCCCTTGTTAGCGCGTTCTTGCTCAGGGGTAGTAACAGCAAATGTCGACTAGGGAGCAGTGGGGTGCTCACGGCCATCTGAGCTCCTGGCTCCTGTCGGTTTCTTCACGTAACACTGTGGGGAGCATGTCGGCTCCCCCACTTTAGAGACAGAAGAGTAAGCTGAGACAGAGAGAGCGAGCCGGGAGCTCCTGGAGTCACCAAGGGTGGCTGCCGCAGCACCTGGGCAGGGGGCTCCGAGTGTCTTGTGTACCACCCGGGTGCTCCTGGCACGATGAAGTTTGGCCCCGAAGGTGTAAGACGAATTTTAATTCGGATCCCCAGATCCAAGGCTCTTTTTAAGTCACAGCTGCCAACTGACTAATTCACACCCAGAAGCTTAATGGCTGGGGGGTAATTCCGACACAGGTTAACAGGTTCTTCCCCCACAGACAGCACTTACATTTTAGTGGTGGGCTTCACGCATTCGGACAGACACTGGAAAAGAAGGGGAAACGTCCCTGAAAACACCCGTCGCTTCCGATTCCCTCGGCCTGCTGTCCAGTCTTGAGGACATGCACACCCCAGCACATCACTGCATTAAACGGTCCCGGCCCATGTCTTCGCGCCTCACCGTGCCTCAGCGTCTTCCTAGAGAGAGCCTAGCCTGAAGCATCGCGGGCACCTGGACGGCCCTGGGCACTCTCTGAAGGTCTCTGGGGCCGGTGCTTTCTTTGGGGGCATCTCAATACCAGCACGTGGGGCTCCCTGAAATCACAGATCCCTTTCAGAGACACGGGAACGAGGCTGGTGCAACACTCAAGGCTGTAGAGCCGCCAAAGCCAAGTGCAACACTGCTGAACAGGGGAGGATACGTGGGCTTCTTGAAGCCCCAAGAAGTGGGACAGGGATGGGGCAGGAGCCTAGAGCCAGGGGCCACGACCTGCTAAAGCAATGTGGAGTGATCTGCGCCCAAGGAAAACTAGGGACTAGCATCTCAGAGGACAAGGTGTGGAGAAAGGATCAGCACGCTCACCCCGGGGCAAGGCCAAGGGGTGAGCAGACATCCCCCGGTCAGCCTTCTCTCTAACATTTCAAGGTCCACAGGAACAGCCCTTCCATGGTCTTTCTCAGATGGTCCACTCTCCCGCTGGCCTGTCTCTTTTCATCCCTTCCTCCAACATCACTGCACAATTCATTCTTCCTGCACCTCTTTGAAATAATGGCAAATGCAGGAAATCCAAAGAAAATGAAATGGAGGGCAAACTTGACTTCATCCTGAGTCAAAGGAATCCACGACAGCTGACCCGCAGGCCCCGTCCCTGGGGTTCCACCAGGCCTTTACCGGGGACTCGCCGTGGTCACTTGTTCCGCTGAAGTAACAATCCAGGCTCCTTTTTCTGGGTTCAGGTCAAGTTTGACTCAGAGTGAAAGGGCTTCTGTGCTTGGCAGCCACCGCACACGCGGCTTTGGGACATCCACTTATCAGCTGCCTTGAAGGGAGAAGTCTTCCTGCTGACAGCTCTCTCCGTTTTCTCACCGAACACAAATGCCAGCCTTTCCTCTATTTCTATGCCATAGTGGGAAAAAATCCAGGGGGCAAACCTATAGCCATCACTCCAGTTTCTATTGGAAAACCTTTCACAAGCAGACAGGCTGTAGGACTCATCTACTTCACGATACACGGGATGGCTCTCCCCAAGAGAAGGCAGTAGAGGAGGCTGCCCGAGGGTGAAGCTGCTGAGCTCAGAGTGGGGCTCCTCGGGAGCTCAGAGCTCACCCAGCCTGTGACTTAATGACAGGGGCAGACTGTGGGCTCCAGCCGCCACTTCCTCTTAGCCATCTGCATGCACAGAGTGCACACAGCCACAGGGCCCAGGAGAGTCCCGAGAACCATAACCAGGCTTGTCCATCTTTCATAATTCAGGAGAATCAGGGTTAAAAAAGTGCATGAGCAATCGACATAATTTATATGCTGCAAGTGGACGAGCTGGTGTCCTCTCGCATCATAAAGTTTAAATAACAGTGGTTTCATACCAGATGCGAGTGCAGCTGTCCTGAGTGGAACGCCATTAGCTCCATTACGACAGGAGATGGTGCTATTCCCAGTTCAGCATCCCCAAGAAAACATCACACCTGTCAGCTCAGCACCACTGCAGCTGACTTGATGCTGGAGTCTGTGGGCCTTTCAGATCGAATCCATCAAGGAGCTGGGCATTCACAGCAGAGGGCCGAGCAGGGTTGCAAGCAGTGAGAAGAGGGCAAGACGATGCCAGTGTTGAGTGCGCACCGGACCAGCCCAGAATGCAGGTATTCCCAGGTGGCAGGGTCTTCAACTAGAGGGAACGTGAAGGGAGCGGATGGAGAGACTAGCAGAAAAGGGCGGCGCGAGAGAGGGAGACAGAGGAGGAAGAGAGGGGAGCACAGAATGTGGGAAGGGAGCGCCAGGCCTGAGCAACTTGGACAGGAGATTCTCCTCACCCCCAAGTTTGGCCAAGTCCCTGAAGGACAAGTTGAACTGACTTAGGCAGGGCCTGCAGACTTTAATTAGTTTCATTTACACTGGCTGATGGTCGATGTTTCTGTCTCAGTTAGGAAACCTTTTGCACGCCTGCAGTACACAATGGGAGGTGAGAATGTCAGTAGCAACAGAGGCCAGTGGGGCGGAAACAGCAGAAACACGTGTGCAGCCCAGAGCTACCAGCCCCTCTCTCTACACCAGGGGCTCTGCCAGGATCTTTGAAGCGCTGTACTGAGTACGGCACAGTCTTACCTCACAGAGAAAAAACTGAACTCCACAGAGCTCAAAGGGCTCCTCCAAGGCCCCTGGGCAATCCAGAAGGACGTAGAATTGGTTACTCAAGCAGAAAATTTGGACCTTTCTGTTTTTCTGCCAGCGAACATGCTGTAACTTTCCACAGAGATATAAGCATCAAGATGCCCATTGCCAAGGAGAGAAGCATCTATCTTTCCTTGCTACTTGCCCTGTGTTACATCTGCAGATGCAGATCCCCTTCCTTACAATAGCACTTGCCTGACGGGGGACACAGATCTTCAGAGCATCTTCCACTCAGTGGGCTATGGGGGCACAGAGATGGTGCCTCTCTGACCTTGTGGAGGAGTTGATGAAGGTCAAAGGAAGCCCCTGATAGCACACCACATTCCAAGGGCCAGGCCTGCCTCTTGCCAGCCTGCCTGGGAGCCCTAGTACCTACCTGGGTGACCACTGCCTGGGGGGAGAGTGCGTCCTGCCAGGCTGCACACACATTGGGGTCAAGGGGTGTGGCCAGGACCTTGGCCATAGGAGCTGAAAGCTGTGACCCTGACAGACTGGAGCCAATCAGGATTTTGAGAAGGTGACAGTTCACTGGGACCCTTTCCTCTGGGAAATATAAAAATGCCAGCTGTGCTCTGGATGTCACTGATTCCCTGGGAAGAAGCTTGTCTAAGAAGATACAGGCTGCGTTGTTGCATCATCCTTTGCTCGTCTCTCTCAAGTACTAAACCAAAGAATTGAATTTTTTAAAAGATGACAAAGGTATTTCTGTTACACTGAGCAACGGGAGAAAAACAACACAGGAACACTTAGCAGAATCTGCAGCTCGGGGAAATTTGCTTGAGCTAAGCGATTCTGTGCAGGCAATATCTATAGACATTTCTCATTTAAATGGAAATTCTTCCTGAAGGACTAACAACAATAGCTAACACATCCAGTGCTTTACTAAGTGCTGGGAACTGAAAGGTTTATGTGTACTAACTTTTTAATCCTCCTAACTACCTGATAAGGTGGGTCTACTTTACAGATGAGGGACTTTAGGCTCAGACAGGTTATGCAGTTAATCCTACATCACTCAGTTTGTAAGTAGCAGAGCCGGGATTTGAACCGAGGTGCTACGCTCCAGAATCCATTATCAGATACATGAATGTGCTATGAATGCTAAAATACTAGAAAGCATTGAATTAAGAACTGCTTATAGACCCAAAGCTCTTCACAGCTGATTTGGAAGGATTCCTTTAGGCAGTTTTAAGAGATTTTGACGTAGTCATGGTGGTCTGGCTCAGAAAGAATTCCAAGAGGGCTTTGGCAATAGGGAAGATGTAAGTGTCTTACTGCTCTGAGCCTTCTGAGTCCTTCTGTCACGGAAGGAAGGGCTACTCTGTCTTTCACTGGCAAAGCAGGGGCTGCATCAAGGCAGCCCCAGTGGACATCCTCCAAGGGACCCCCAGTTAGCTGAGTGGGGCATGCTGGTGCTATTTCCGCCCAGCGATACCACACTTGACACAGCTCTGCAGACCCCAGACCATAGTCGAGGTGGTTAGAGTGGAGTTTCAACTTGATTGGCTTTAGAATCCTCCCTTGGGATTGGTGGAGCATACTTGTAGCTGTGTCTGGTGGGTCATGGAGGTGTGACCTTACAGTCTATGTCTGGTCTCTTGCCCTCTCCTCCCTGGTGCTCCTTCCCTGCTCTGCTTCCCAGCTGCCATGAACTAAGTAGTTTTGCTCTGCCACACCCTTCTGCCATGATGTGTCTCCAGCTGATCATGACTGAAACAGTGGGCCAATTAAACCTCTCTTCCTTTAAACTGTGTTTGTTGACTGTTGTGTCTCAGCAATGAGAAAGCTGACTAATGCAGAATGTTGGCAGCACAGAAGTGGAAGCATTGTTCTGACTATACCTGACCATGTAGTTTAGAAGATTTTAGAACTGGTTTGTAAGAGGAAGTTGCAAAAGTCTAGAGAAGTGGGCCACAGAAGCCCTAGAAAGCTGCAAAGAGAGCCTGATCGGTGATTCTGGTCAGAGCTCAGAAGACCCAGAATGCTGATGGGAATGTAGACAGTAAAGACCTGGCACAGGAGGTTTAAGCTGAGAACAAGGACATTGTAGGCAGTTGAACTATATAGGCCATGTGTGTTACACTCTAGCAAATATTTTGTTTAAATTTTACCCATGTCCTGAAACTTAGTGGGAGACAAAGATTAAGGGCAGTGGACTATAATTATCTGGAGGGGAAATTTCAAGACCTAACATAGGCCGTGGCATGGGTAGTGCTGGCTGCTTCTAGCCAGATTCATAGTGAGAATTAGGGGCAAAAGGAAGAAGAGAAAAATTTGAAAGATCTTCAGTTTTAGCCTAGAAGGGACCATGTGTAAATCTGGGGCAAAGGAAAATATGGCTGCTAAAAAAAATTGGTACCATTAAAAGGAAACTGAGTACTTTGTGTAAGGACAAGAAGAAAGATGCCTTGAGGGCATCTCAGGAATCAGTAAGAGCCCACCCACAGCAGGTTTAAGACTATAAAGAAGAAACTCCTGTTGGAGAAGGGTCTCCCAGAGAACTGGCTCCCTGGAATTCATTTCACCATGCTCAGCCACTCAGGCATTCAGAGGTCAATATCTCTATCTCAGTCTAAGAGGACCTGGCTACTGCTTCTTCTCACAGCGGAACTTGGCTTCATCCCTGTGGGGCTAGGTTGGGGTTAGGGAATGGAAATGTTTACCCTGTGCCATGTACCTTGGGATTGTGTAACTTGTTTTTGACTTTTACAGAGGTGCACAGCTAAGAGTTAGCCTTGAGTCGCAGAAGAGACTTGGACTTTCAAAAAATGCTGGAACTGCTGAGACTTTGGGGAAGGAATTATTGCATTTTCTGTTTTACACAGTACAATGTATTACAGTAGGTAGAATTATGAAGTTGCTATTATCTTTATTTGGAGATTAAGTATGGCTTAAGGAGATGTATCTGAGCAGCAAGATGAAAAGACTTGGGATGTGGCAGTTTGGATGGAGCTGCATTGCTTTGCTTCGTCACTCCTTTCTGTCATGATATCTCTCTTGGAGCCAGCTAATTATGGACTTGCATCGAGCAAGTCGAACTTCTCCCCCTTTAAGTGTGATGTTGGGTATTATATCTCAGCAGTGAGGAAGGTGACTAATACAACATCTAAAAGACAGATGCGATGGTGACAATTCTTTCTGGCTGACTCACTCTGTGCTGTGTCCCACTTAGTCTCGCGGTTCTCCCAACAACCTTATGAGGCAAGCCAGGCTCCGTGATAAAGTGACTTGATGCGGGTTATACAAACAGTTCATCATGAACTTGGATTCGATACCAGCGCCTCAGATCTTGTTTGAGCACACATATGCTCAGAGCTGAATGGATGAATAAACAAACAAATGGATCCCGGTCCAAGTCCAGGCCTCTTCTCAGTGTGCTGTACTGCATCCTCATGCCACTCTCCCATGTCCAGTGCCGGCCAGGAAGTGAGAAGGCAGGACCAGGAAATGAAAGTCTTTCTTTTTCCTGCAGGCCTCATTTACGAAAAGGGACTAGAGGTGAGACTTAGTAATGCCACCTGAAGTCTGCAGTTTATCATCGTATCCCCATGGTACTTCAGCTTACGAACTTAATTTGTTCTACGATTCTGAGGAAGATGCTTGTGTTTGTGTTTGAGTGGGAAAGACAGCCGTGATAATGTTTGTCATCTGATATGGAGTCTGTGAACAGAAACGAAATCGTTTGTAAACAGAAGCATTCGTGAACTGAGGCATTACTGTATCTGGATGTAGAGAGACTGCGCTATAGCTTTTCAAGTTCTTATATTCAGGCCAGATGAACTTTTGAATGGATGCTCTCACCCCTAGACAACGGAACATGTCCCTGGGAGCGGGTTTGCTGTGCTTCAGCAGAAGGGCTTTGCACAGGGGGTTCTGCTACTCATCTGTGCTATCTCAAGACAAGATCCTATTCTTGCACCAACGTCAGGTCTTGGGGCTGGCCCTGACTCTTGCTTAGCCAAGACTGCCAATGTAGGGAAGGAGATAAAAGAGAAGGAACAAGCCACTTTCTCCAAAATCTGCCAGCTGGAGTCCACTGGGGGCCACGGCTCATGCCAGACAAGGGCAGCTGATCCCCTTGCAGAGCGCCCATGCAGGACACACACTCCATGTGACCTTGAGTTCATTTCATGACTTCCCAGGAAGAGGACAGCAGGTGGAGCAGATGGAGGACACACCTGGAGGGCCAGCGGCCTCAGAGGCATGACTTTGGGTCCTGAGGCCCACTGCGATGTTTGTACGTTTCATGAGAAGCAGAAATGGCTAAGTCTGGTGAGGATGAGGCATAGCAGCAACACAGCAGCTGTCAGGAGAGAAGCATAAACCATTCTTGGCAATATAAATATCACATTTCTTCCTCAATCAGTGAGTTTTAATGTATTTATCTAGCTGAGCCATGATGGATACAGTCTGCCCAAATATATTACATGGGGATAATGCAATCTCTTATCCAGAAACCACCATATTATAGATACTATCAAGATACTTTCTCAAAAGTGTTCGGTACCCTAGCAACCAAAAAAGAAAAGGAAAAAAAAAAAGCAACAACAACTAAGGCATAAAAATTACATTGCATCTGCAATACTTTGTTGAAATTGGTTTTGCAATAAAGTATGTATTGTAAAAACAAAGGTTTAATGATATATGTTTGGTGGAAATCTGATTACAAAGCAAAAACACATACATCTAAGTAAAGTTGCAGAGCTTTTAAAAATGGAACTTGGCAAGGAAGCCCAGGACAGGCTCTGTTTGCCAGGATGCTGGGTTTGTGGTTTTGTTCCTGACAGGGGGCTGCATGGAAGAAATGCTCCCTCCCCACACAATTCCAGCCTCTCTTCTGAATCTGAACTGTCAGTGGGAACTGTTGCGGCTCAGAAGCTTACAGAGATGGCAGATGGCTGCCCACACACATGAGCCATTTATCAAGAGGGTAAAACACGTCTGTCCCAGAAGGTGCATTCCTCTCGCTCCTCGGGAACTCTGGGAGCATTCCTGAGGCAGCCCAAGTGCAAGCCACAGTGCCTGTGATACTCTGTCCTCAGCCACCACACAAACTACTTTGACTTGGTGTTATGGCTTGTATCCACTTGTACATCCTAAAGCCTCATGGGGTCACAGGTGGGGCTTTTCGGAGGTGGCTGGATCTAGGGAGTTTGATACTAGGGTTAAGGATGTGATGCTGTGACTAAGGGTGCGATACCAGGATTAAGGATGCCCAACCCTGGGTGTGAGCGCTACCCTGACAGCCTGGATGGAATACAAGGACCAGAAAGAAGAATGCTTTGCTGCCTGCCGCTTTGCTGTCTCCTGCCTGCTTGCCACGGACTGTTTCTCCTCTGCGATGCCCTCTGCCAGGCCGCCCTGCCTTGCAGCCAGCTGGCTATGGATTGAAACTTTGACAAACTGTGAGCCAAAACAAACCTTTCCTCTTTTAACTTTGGGTGTCAGGTATTTTGTCCCAGCAATGAGAAAAGTAACCAAGATACCTGGAATCTGGCTGTTCTGACTCTCACCCAAAGACCACCTGTCACTGGCTGGGATGTGAAGGTCTTTGTTCTTTTTTGGTGGTGTGGGGGTCCCTCAGTAGCCAGAGTGGACCTACAGTCGCTGAGCCCCCCAGATGTGAGAGCAGCCAGAGTCCTCTCTCCCGTCACAGGGCTCTCTTGGCCGCACTCTGCATTCTCCTGTTCTCTGTGACAGTCTCCTCCTCATTTGTGACAGCATGGAGGAACCTGGAAGGTGTGACTCAGTGAAATGAGCCAGGCAAGGAGCACCAAATACCACATGACCCACTCACATGACCCTAACCCTAACCTCCTAAGAAGTGCAGAACAGCATGGTGGCTACCAGAGCCTGGGGGAGACGGCGCAGAGGAGGTGGCCAAAGGACGCATCCTCGCCTTTAGACAGGAGCAGTAAGTTCAAGGGATCCATTGTACAGCACGATAAGTGCAGTCAGTGATGTATTTTTTTCCTGACGCATGCACTGAATGGATGTTAAGCGATCTTACTACCAAAGCAATAAATACGGGAGGCGATGCGCTTGTGAGTTAGCTAGATTTAGCAAATGCACAATGTATGCACACTTGGAAGCATCACGTACATAATAAATGCATGTTATCTGTCGATCTGCAAAACTAACAATTAACTAAAAACGGTAGAAATGCTTCCCCCCCACAACCTAGGAAGACCTGAGGACAGGAGCACATTTTGCTTGTATTCCAACTTCAGCACCCCAGTGTCCCAACTTCAGCACAGATCTTGGCACACACCAGGCCTCCGTCAACACCGCTTGGTGAAGTGAAGGTGTGAGTGTGGGCTCCATTCCGAGGGAGGCGACAAGAAGGAATGGGCAGACCCTGCCTGAGATGTCCGCAGTCTGGTTGATGGGGCGGGGAGAGAGGTGCACATGGAACAGTCAGTAATGCTCCTGCCTTTGTATCCCCCCACTCTGAAATCCTTCCCTTCCCAGGCTCCTCCTCACCTTGGCACTTCCTGGTCTTCTTGCCAGGAAAAAGATGAACTTGTCATCTCAAAGCACCAGGTGTATTATCTTGAGAGGCATTTTTATTGTGCGAGAAAGTAAACGGCAAGGAACAGGCTCACCCAGAAGAACAAATGGGAGGCTGCCACACATGGTGGACTCTGGAGAAAGGTAAACACATTACAACTGCTAGTAGAACACAGCACAGGATGAGAGAGACTCGATTTGCAAACACACACGTGCACGTGCCTTGCCGGTTACATTCCTTCACCTGGGCTGACCGCCTTTTCAAGCATGTTTGGCCTTTCAGTAAGGGCCGGGCATGCAGACCTGAGCAGCTGAGCTGAGGGGAGGAAGTCTGCAAGACAGAAATGCCTTCAGCAGGAGGAAGTCGGGAGACTCCCAGGGCCCAGGCCGGCTCTATGTAGGTGGATTTCAAGAGCAGGTGCCCTTTGGGTCTTGGAGGAGGAATGACCAAGTCAAAAGGCAAAGCTTTGGGGATTCAGAACCAGGAGCCAGTTCTTGGCCCGGTGTCCACTGGGCCCCACAGCTGGAGGGTGGGTCTCCTCGACAGGGAGGCCCTCTCAGCTAGACCCTGTGCAGGCGGCAGCAGCCCGGAAAGTGGGACGGCTCCCTCTGCACCTGCGGGGGGCTCCTGGAGGCAGCCGGGTGGCTGAGCACGTCTCCCTGGGGTCTTGCCATCAGCATCTTCCACAGGTCCTGGTCATGGGCGGAGGCCACCGTTGTAGGGACATTTCCTATAAGGATCCCCAGCCACAGGGATTATGAGACTTTTGGAGGTACTTTTCTGATACATGATGACCCCAGCGACCCTTAGAGGCGCTCTTCACGGCCTTCTGTAGCTTTGATTTCTACAGCGTAAGGAAAGCATAGCTCACTGACTCATATACAAATACAACTAATACACCTGTGTGTGTGCATGTGCGCGTGTGTGTGTGTGTGTGTACACATGCATGGCTAATTCATCACCCCTGACACCACACCCAGGCTTGCCTTGCTCAGAACACAACCCTGGCACTTTAAGTTAGGTCCAGAAAGTTCTTTTCTTCTTTCTAGAAAGATGGCAGTAGTCAAAGTACAGTGTTATACACAGTTTTACTTTTTAAAAAACCCAAAGCTTAAGTAACAAGCCACATAAGCTCACATTCTTCTCAATAGATTTGCCCCAGCATATGTCCCCCGCATGCCAGACCTGTGACGTGAAAGGTGCTGTAGTTGAGATGCATCAGAAACACCCACAGCCTGATGGTTCCCACAGGTTGTTCTGCTGCCCGGGACCCTGAGCCCTTCCTGTGTCTGACTCCCTGGTTCTCTGGCCCCTTCAGCTTTTTGCCCCTCAGGTCTTTGCAGAGTGCGGGAACTGATTGAGGGCCCTATGAAATATGACTGAGGACGTTCTATCCCACACACCCTAAGCATGGATGGAGCTGAACGCTCTGGGTAGAATTTACAGTAACATTGTTCCTGAGGTGGGCAGGAAAAGAAGAGGAGAGGAGAGCAGAAGAGAAGAGGGAAAGGAAAGTTAAGAGAAGGAAATATAATTTCAAATTCATTCATGATTTATCTTCTCCCTCCCTGTGGCTGCAGGGGAATTTTAACGCCACCGCAGGATGGCCTTGCTATGCCCACTGCCATATGCCAGGCAGCTGCGAATACTCAGCCATGTTAACCATCTTTGTTCTGGTGGCTTTCAGGCCTTGCCCTGCTGCACAGCTGGGCAGGCCATCTCAGCGCACTTGGGGCACACAAGTGGGCGCACATGATAGGAAAGACTTGTTTTATTATTCGCACAAACACTATTTTCTGGAGCTAAAATGAAGCAGAAAGCGCTTGCAGTCTGTGTCCTTCCCATCACTGCCACTTTCTCTAGCATCCAACGCCTTCCCTTTGAAACACCGTGAAGCCCTAAGGACAGGTGAGTAAGGGCGCCCAGGAGCCTCTTAGAAATCCTCAGTTTCCACATTAGCTGGCCCAGCAGCCAGACCAATCTAGTACTTCTCAGCTGCCTGTGATGTTGGCATGGACGGGCTTGCTACAAAGCAGTTGTCAACATCTCAAGTCTGCATCTCCCCGTGCAATGTAGCGAAGCCCTTCCCAGTGCATTTCCCCATTCGATCTGCTTCTGCCATTAACCAAGGATTCTTTAACTTCCAGAGGAAAAGAGGACGCAGTGACCTTGGAAGGAGTGGATGTGGCCATTAATCAAGAGAAAGGAGAGACCAACGTGTACAGCGGGGCATCAGATTCCAGTCAGTGCACAAAACCACATCCCGGGAAGAAAGGGTTAATGCCAACGTCACTAGGCAAAAGAAACCCAGGGAAAATTCATTCCCGCAGCCTGGCCTTTGACAAGCATCCATCTATCTATATGTTCAGCTGCGCTCTCCTTCCCATTCTGCATGGTGAACAGTCATTGTTTAAAAATGTCATGATGATAATCAGCTTTTTCGGCAAAGATAAGAAAAATGTATTGCAAGATCAAAAGGATGATATTGTCTTCCAGGAGATTACACATTCCGCCCACAAAAAGGGCTAATCTGATGTCCTCAGAGAGGAAATAGGTAAACATTTTCAACATTATCGCCATCTGTGCTTCATTTCTTGGGGCCGGCTCAAGAAAAAAAGTTATTTATGTATTAATAAAAAAGCATGATTTTGTCCTTAAGAAAATAGTTATGGAAGCCTTGAGATATGGGGCTTGGATTTCGGAGGAAACAAGGATGCAACTGCCCAGTCTTCACGGGTAAGCGAGCTGCGCCCCTCCTGGCTCACCGGCTTCCCCCCAAAGTGAAGGCAGTCATGGAGCCGGCCAAGACAGGGTCTCGTTCTGTGTACCTCAGGGAGGAACGTGAGCGCTGTCCAGCGAGGATCCCTGGGGCTGGCATGGCAGCCCCTCTGCATCTGGGAAGCCACGTGCCCTCTCCGTGGGCTGGGCCACCTGGCCCCGTGGGCATGCCCAGGGCACAGACAGCCATTTGCCAGCTCCTGGCGCCTCGAAGACACAAAGGCTGGCTCACTGCTGTCATTGCTGGGACATTATCATTAAACCCGAGGAAGAGGGAGACACTTTCTGCACTTAGGAGGTGCAGAAAGGGAGGATGCAGTGCTGTAAAGCCTGCACCCCTCAGATTGTTGCAGCCATGTTGGCTTGGCTAGCCTTCTGCGAAGACAGGGAACAGCTTTGGGGAGCTTGGTGGGGTGGAGCAGGAGTGAGCAAGAGCTTCCTACGCCATGTTCTAGGGGGCAGGTAGAGATGCTTGGGGGAAGAGAGAGACCCCAGTCCCCAGGACCGTTGGCAGTCAGGCTGGTAGTGATGGAGGGCTCAGATGTCTGACTCTAAAGCAGGTATACAGTCACTCTCCCTGCCCCGAGACTCTAGCTGCCTCTGAGGTGTGGGCGTGTGGGGCCGAATGCCCCAGGGGAACTTTCGGCCTGTAGACGTCTACAAACTGGGGGATTCCACAGTTCTCTCCCATTTCCTTGGGCCTGAGTGACTAAAGCGAAGGGCCTGTATGTTTATTCTGAGGCTGAAAACAAAGAAGGGGGGTGGGCAGGGTGGCAGCCCACCAGCAACCACTCCGAGAGCCTGTATGGGGCATGATTTCCACACCAAAAGTCGATGAAGACGACCTTTTTAAATTCTGGATTTTAAAGAAACATGTATCTAAAATTTCAAGTGTCAGTTTTAAATAATGTTATTTGAAAAAAATGTTTTGCTACCAGAAAGCTACTTAAAGTTGAGTAAATTAATTCAAGGGATAGTGTCAAACAACTGCTTAGGAATCAGGAGAGTTAACAACAACAACAAAAAGGAAAACAATCTTTGTCCTCAAGCAGTTTGTGGGGGAGGCGAGGGGTCATGGGGAGGGAAAGGAGACCTCCGGGAATGTTAGATCACCAGCGACCACGCTCAGGCTGGAGGGCGACTTAGGAGGCGCAGAGTGAGACACTCTGGCTTTCATTTCTTGCTTAAATTCTGATGTGGTCGGGGTGACGCACACCTGATCTACCTTGGACCTGCTATGGTTTTTCACATGTCCTCAGCTCCTAATTCTAGCAATTTCCAGCTCAGTTAGCTTCACCTGATTGTTGGTTTTCACACGAACGTGTGTTTCTTTTCTTGTCTTTCTGTCTGGGAGCTCCGTGGCTCTCTTCCTAGACATAAGTCTCATCCTTCTGGTTACACCAACGTCCTCTTCATGTTGCTACTTTACTTGTGACACCAGGTTCCCTGATTGTAATTGCATGCGTAGGGTATTTTTAAAGCTATCTTAAAAGCTAACTAAAGTTTGGGATGCTAGTCCAGAAATCAAACCACATTTGGAGGGGTACTTCTCTGGAAAAAACGCATTTTTGTTTCTAAAGGTCCAAACAACGCCTTAACGAAAAACTTCTGGGAATAAAACCCTTCTGTGAATTGTGGACTGCTTGCACAAATCACTTACTCAAATTCCATCTGTCGATACTGCTCCGCTATTAAAATTTCCAATCTACAGGGAAAATGCCACAACTAGCGTGAGTTTCAATCCCATGTCTCAATATTGGGACCTGCCATCCATCCTCCCTGTCATAACATACTGATTGCCTTCTGAAGTGGCTCTTCAAGAAAATGGGGGTGATTCTCACATTCTCAGCATTTTGATCTCTTTCAAGGGACTTAATTCAATTCCTAAGAAGTTTATTGGGGCTTTAAAACATTTCCTGTCCCATATCCAGCCTCCACAGTGTCAACACCCAGTTTTAGTTCATCAATATTTGTTGTTGTGAGTCTGTCCTGGAAGTATCTTGGGATGAATGTTGATTTATTCTCTCGCCAACAAACAAGCAAACATGCTCCAAATGACCAAAGAAATTCTAAAGTTACAGGCCATCGCTGCTGCTGCTTGACTGGACATAGCTAGGATTCCCAGTAAAATATTTTTATGCCAGTGCCCTTGGACAGGGGTCAGAAGCGCGATACTTAGTCACTATTATGTCATTCATATGTACACATTTTAGACAATTTATATGATTTATTATGCTATTTGTCAAGCATGCATAATACCTCTCAGAAATTTTCTTCATTTGAGAACTCCACCCTCCTCCTTACACATTTAAAAATAAAAGACTGAATGACCTGGGATGTTCGAACAGCAACATGATTCCACACGCCCATAACCACACTGCAGGACCTGTTGAGTCTCAGAAGGTCAAGACAGGTTCTAGGCATAGACAGGTTCAGAGGAGAAGGCGAGGCAAAGACATAGCTCCTCTGCCGGCCACAGCGTAGGAAGCAAACAGAGGTCTCAGGCAATGAGGGGAACGACCCACTTTCAGAACACACCTGGCCTCGCCCCGAGCCTGTCACAGGTGTTGGCCAGAGAGCGGGCAGCGGAGCGGAGAAAGGCAGACACAGACCTTCATGGCCACATCTTCCTTGGGAAAGAACGCCAGGGACATCTGCTTCACCACCTTCTGTCCTGCCCCTGGGGCTCTGATGGCAGATGGAGCCTTCTCAGAGAGAAAGCTGGCCAGGTGAGGGACCGACCAAGTGCTGCCAAGCAGATGAGGTACGGACGACCCTTGAGAACAAGGCCCTGTAACCTGGCACCGCTTGCTCAAGGCCCTGGAGAGTTCCTAGGAAGCACTCCAGCTCTGGACTCTCTCTGGTGCCATGGTAAGTGCTTTCTCTCTCTCACCTTGAAATGAAAACATCTCGTTTATCTTTTAGTCTATCAGCCATTCAGTTCAAGTGGACTGGAGGGTAGCGCACGTGGAGGGTGCCTCCATTTCACTCCAAATTATTAGTCAAAGACACTCCTGAAATCCCATTTTCATGCTAAAAACTGGTTCAGGAAGGGGCATGTAACCTATCCTTACCAGTGAAATGTGAGGGCTCTAGAGAAGGATTAGGAGGAGATATTCTCTCCTTCCTGAGGTTGCTCTCTCTCTCTCTCTCTGTGTGTGTGTGTGTGTGTGTGTGTGTGTGTGTGTGTGTGTAAGACCCAGCAGGGGCCAGGAGGAAGGCTAGGCTGTCCCGTGGAGGATGGTAGAAAGAAAAGAACCAGTGCCCATACCATTGATAGTCCTGCGCTGGGGCCTGCACTACTCAAGAACTGGAGATCTTGGGACTGAAACCATCTTTACTATGTGGGAGGCCCCTATGAAAAATCATAAAAGACCTGGGTGGATCATTTTCCACCCTGTGCATTCCTGCTGACTAAAGATTAGACCTAATCTAATTTGGTCTAAAGATTAGACCAAATTTTAGCCAGGACCCTTTGAGCCCTTGTCTCCACGGGCCTTGCCTCTGGCCTGCTGAGTGCAAGTTTAAGCGAAGAATCTCACCAAGCCGACGTATCTAGAATCTCCTGGGCTTGACAGCCAATCAGGTTTCTCTTCCCATTCGACACCCATCAAGTCACCCCCCACAGTCCCACCCCACACCTAACCAAGTTCCTCTTAGTAATTTCCCATCCTCTCTTCTCCTGCTCCATGGTTGGAATCCCTACTTGGCCTGATTGGATTTGGAGTTGACTCCCTGTTGGAATAACCTTGACCCCTACCTCAATGGTAGGGAATACTTTAACAAGTATCGGCGCTGCTTCTCTTCACCACTGGCCACTCGTTGCCCATCGGCATCCATGGTCTGCTCTTCTCTCCAGTTGTTCAGGCCCAGTGCCACAGAACTTGGAAGGGACTCTGCTTTCTTGCATTGCCCACTACCACTTCCTGTGTGCTGTCTTAGGCCCAGCTAGAGAGTGAAGGTCCTGAGGCCAGATCCATGCTATGTTCCATGAAGTTTCTGGAGGGTGCTGAACCCATAGTGGGCGCAACAGAAGGTTTGGAGAAAGCAGCCTGGGGCAAGGGAGAGCATCTGGGTTCCAGTCCCAGGTGTAGCTGACCATCTGGGCAGGGGCAGGGAGGCGACCTCACTTCATCCACCTCACACAGAGGGTGTGCCACACAGAGGGGCTGGGCCGTGCAAGGTAGCACATGCTTTCTAGACACTGATGGACAGCAGGCACCAGTGGGGAACACGTGGTCTGGGGATGGTGACTGTGAGGATGTAAAGGAAGACAGAGCAGTCCGAGGGAAGAGAAAGCTTTAACCCAGAGTCTGACAAAGAGGCCTGCAGAAGTGTGTGACTAAAATAAATTCTAACAGGAATGCAATATTTCCAAGTAATTATTTGGATGGCTGAAGACATGGGTAGCTTCAGTGGTGTTGGGAGTGGACTGTTTCTTCAGAGGCAGGAAAAGCAGATCCAAGAGAAGGGGCTAAGTGAGTGGAAGGTATCAGAAGGCTGGCGGATGGTTTCTTAGAGGCCACGTCCAAGTCTGAGAGAGGAAAGAAGATGTACGACAGTCCAGGTTTCTATCATTTTAAATTCTTCTCCAACTACCACTGGAATCCCAGAGGCAGTGAATGTCAGGGGTAAAAGACTCTCCAGGGTTGATGGTTTGAAACTGTAGCTCATAGACCCCACTCCAGAGGCTGTGATCAGCAGGACAGGGACAAGGAACACCCTCAGTGATTCAGACGTGGATGGTTGGTCCTGCCTTCGAGAAGCCACATGCTGTAGCCTGAGAATGGAACAGACCTGGCTGCATCTCCTGGATTTGTCAAGATATAATCAAAGGAAAACGTTAAATGAATGGGTGTCTCTGTTTTCAGGATCTCCCTGTGGGGACACAGAGGAGACTCACCAATGTGGGACTAGTGTATGGAAAATAGAGAGCGGACCTGCACAGCCTTGTCAAGCACGGTGCTGGGGCTCAATGCAGGGAGTAAGCCAGGACGTGCACTTCCGTTGGCAGTATATCCGGGGTACCGTGGGTAGCACATGACCCTTGCTTGTCTGTGAACGGAAGGGGGCAGAACGTGGCCTCTGTTGCCAAAGTGCTTACACATTCCTTGAACACTGTTCTCAACAAAAGTGGACGGCAGAGTTCTGAGTCAAACCTTGTCTCTCTCTGTCCCTCTTGGCAGTTCCTTATTTTGAGTAGATTTGAGATGGAAGGATTCCTTGGGGCAATACCATTTACCCAGGATTCATTCACTGTCCACTCTTCCACCCACCCATCTATCCATTTACCTGTTCAACATCTATTGGGTTCCCTGCAGTCATACACGGTTTGCCACAGGACCGGTGTGAAAAGTGAGCAAGGCAAGGCCCAACCCATCCTAGGCTGGCTGCAGTCAGGCAAGGGCAACAGAGACAAAAGCACGCAGAACACAGCACGGTGTCAAAGCAGGAGAAGTCCAGAGACCAGTGTAGGCACCGAGGCAATAGTACCAAGCCCGTCTGCTGAGGTTCGGGTCAACATCACAAGGCGAGAGTGTCCGGCATGTGCAGCAAGAGGCAGTCTAGGGTCAGTGTGTGTGCACGCGTGTGCACCACACCGTCCACCAGGACCAAAGGCACAGTGGCATGAGCACAGGGTAAAAGGAGAAGCAGCTCAGTGGGCGAATGCCTGTCTACTATACATCAGGTCCCAAGTCCCAACCCCAGCACAAAAGGAAGGAAAGAAACACACATTAAGACACTTGGGGAGGCTGCGCTGCGGATAGAGGCTCACTCTCCAGCTCCCTGATGCCGAGTTATGGGATGCACTGTGTGGTGGTTTATGGGTAGTCACAAAGCTGTTAAGAAACAGTGACTTGTCCCCTGATTTGTGGAATCTGTCGCTCTGGCAGCCCCCTGTGGTGGTCGAGAGGAGGCAGCTGGGAGGAAGATGGAGAGTTCTGTTGGGGACTGTTTGCCTACTCGCGACCACAGAGAAGGGCTTGAGCCAAGGCAGCCATGGAGGCGGACGGCAAGGGACAGAATGTGCAGGGCTTGCAGGCGAGGGGCACAGGGCAGGAGTCTAAGTGGCCCCAGCACAGCCAGACACAGCCAGAGTAGAGGCCTGAGCTCCCACCTCCACATGCTGGTCCTGACCGCCCTTGGGACAGCTTCCTGGCTTCTTGCTCAGGCACTGCTGGGTGGGAACTCAATGCTCCTGAAATGTTTCTTATATATTGTGAATGTTTTTCTACCTTGAAACATCCAGGCGGTTTAATTTGTTTTCTGAAATAACAAAAGCAATTAGACTAATTTCCTTTAGAATGGGGCACTCACAGGGAACAACCTCAAGACCACACAGGAGGTGACCGGTAGATTCTGTCCAGGCTCATCATTTACGGAGCAATTTGTCTGTCTTGCCATCAGCAAGAGCTTCTCGGTGAGAGAAAGGTACATCCAGCACCAGGGCCTCCCTTGCCGCCTCCAAGCTGCTCCTCTTCTGGGGGGATGAAAATGACAGGTGCCAGGGCATAGCTCTCTCTACCCAGCACAGCACACCTGGGCACCAACAAGGGTCTTAGTGCCCTGTGGTGTTACTGCCCAGGCTACGGCTCACGACTCCATCCTAAGTAGCTGGACCAGGCTGTCAAGGACCACCAGTCCAGGATAGGTGGGGTGATGACCCAGGGTTGGCTCATGGTTGCACGTCTGCTGGTTAACTCCAGAGGCTGTTACTAAGCAGGGCCAGTGATGGTGACATGGTTAAGAGTGCAAGACAAAGGCCCCGGCACTGACTTTATTGTCCTATAAGGGACCCACCTGAAGTTACTCAGGGAGAATCACTAGTGTTGCCCTCTGTGGTCCAAGAGCCCAGTGCCACCTCTTCTACCTCTTGTCACACTAGCATGAAAGCAGCAGCCCCACCCCTCAGCCCGGCCACACCCCAGGCCTAAGGTCTGTGGCCAGGCCCAAAATGCTTTGTGGGGCAGCACTGGACAACCAAGAATTGCCAGACCTGCAACATAAATCACATGGAGCAGGGTGGAAAATGAGCTGAACACACATATAAACAAAAAACAACCATTAAAACCCAAAACCCAAAGCATAGAGGTAGTTCACGAGACAAAAGAAAACCAGATGTAAAAGCAAAATTCAAACAGAAAACCCAAACTGCTAATATCCTTAATTGTTGTCAAGTTGCATTTCTAGAAATCACAGGGTTAAGATAGTGTTCTTGATTTCTGTTTCCAGACACACAGTCCAGCCACTTCCTGCCCTCTTTGTATGTAGAATGGACCATCTGAATTGCTCTTATAAATAAGCATGTGAGTAGAATGTTTCACTTCTGGGCTGGGTCGGTTGAGAGCTGCTGGGGCCTTTTCATGCTCTCTCTCATCCTTGCCCACAGTGACCTTGGAGGCCACACAAGAGAAGGAGTCTGGCCCCAGAATTACTGTGCAGAGCAAAGAACACTTACATTCCAGCATCTCGAGGGGAGGAGCAGCTAAGGTGTGAGTGTGTGAGGAGCTGTTAGGCCACCAACTAGTACGTTTATTATAGCAGTTATGGGAGGGACATTTTCATTGGAATTTGACATCTAGTCAATCTGTCAGTCAAGAATACAAAGACATTTGAGTGTGCCTGGGGCTATTTCTGCATCCTCCAACCTATTCCATTGATCCTCAGGTCTGTCTTTTTGCCAGTACCATGCTGTCTTTAATACTGTAGCTCTATAATATAGTTTTATGTCTGGGACTGTGATGCCCCCAGCTTTTCCCCTGTTGCTTAGGATCGTTTTTGCTATTCTTGGTCTCTTGTGGTTCCAGA